>JAKTYL010000032.1:180870-208370 GCA_030578715.1 Magnusiomyces tetraspermus
AAAAAAAAAAAAAAAAAAAAAAAAAAAAAAAAACAGAATGGCCCTTTTTCCCATACATTAAATATATGTAAATTTTTCGCGTTCACCTGTGGCTCTCGAAGAGAATGGACACTTTAATAGCGGCATTATTGATGTTACTTTTTCATTTATCAACTCAACAATTGGTGAATACTTGACAGATACATCACATATAGGCTAGTGTACACAAATAAGCTAGACTAGATTAAAGTCAGGGTTTGGATTGTTGGTACTGACCCAGGGTGTATAATGTTGGTTTAGTTTTTTGTTCTGCCAAACAGGCATTTTTTTTTTTTTCCATATGCTTGATAAGTTTGATATGTCACAGTGTCAAAACCAATGCACAACATACTTTAAATGTCAATGGACTTAGAGCTTTATTAATTAAAAAATTACAATAATAATAATAGCAATGACAGTAGTAGTAGTAGTAGCAATAACAATACTATTATTATCATCATCATTGTTATTATTATAACAATATGAGGATAAGTAAATAAAAGAAAATAAACCAATTAATAATGGTTGACAAATGAAAAATTATGTTTTATGGAAAGGCTGATGTGGGTTCGGAGACCATGCTTTGGTTCGAATTGGTGTACAGCAGGAATTCGCCACTTGAGAATGTTCATGTCAAGTTGATAGTATATGTAGTCTCATTCACAAACGAGAAAAAAAAAGAAGGGGAAAAGAAAATAGCTTGATTATCATACGTTTATATGGCTGACTATTACTGTTGTTAATATCACAATGGTCATTTATCACCATTTAAGGGTAAAACCAAATGAAGCTATTCAGCGGCTTATATCCAGTTGTGAAAGAGAATGTAGACAGTAGACTCTATCATTCAAACACTAAGAATTGTCACATCATCAATCCAATATGCTCTTGGAATATACTTTGTTTGTCCACTCTCACACTCTCGCACATATCTTTCTCTCTCGCTGTTCCTTTGTTTTCATGGTTCTATCTTCTCTCGCCCTCTAGCTTCTATTATTCCTCCTTCTACCCTAATTTTAACGACGCCCTAAAACTAAGCTGATATTTAAACTTTTTTTTTTTTTTGCCAATGAACAATACAAGCGCACTTAGACACGTTTTGGTATTTCCAGCTGCTTATTCAAATTAGTATATTTACTTCGACACGCATTCGTATTCAAAGTTCTTTCTCTGCCTCATTTAACAAACAAGCAAAAAACGAATCACGCTAAATATGTATTACTGTGATCGATTCGATCAAAGAATTACAACGAGTAGCGATGAATTTATAAAGTATATACATCATGCGAGAGTTCCATCTTGGAATAGAATAAAGAGCAAAAATAAAGGCAAATATAATGAATACCACACCAAGAATCTTACACAGTATTCATACCTCGACAAAACCTGCCAAGGTAATAGCCCATAGACGAAAACCCTCGAGCCTAAGTTTGTACTTATACAATTGGTAGAATAACCGGTATTACAACCTCATGTTTACATGTTCTAGCACATCTTGCAAACGGAAAAATAAGACAAAGCCCCAGCAAACCCCGAATGGTTAAAAGGTCAACACTATTGTTTCTTTATTCAGCTTGTAAAAGAAGGGTGTACTTGCAATTCAATAATTGCTATCATGGCGTTGTTTTTTTCGGTTTTTGATAGGAGTGATTGATAACGGAAGACAGCGATACGCTAGACATTTAAATCCCGGTCATCTCCAACAATTCTCTATCTAGCAGCTAAGTATATGTTTATACATGTGTGGCCAAACAGTAAAAAGAGCTTTTGTCAGAAAATTCCTTTTGTGCAATAGGCAGGTTTATTTTATACAAATGAAAGAGTAAAGCTGAACCCCAATATACCCTGTTCACTTTCCATGTATGTAATCGCGCTCAAGATCTTCCTTATATTAGTGACAGCCCACCAATATCAGGGACTTATTAAAAGCAGTATAACTTTTTCAAAAAAACAAAAAAAAAAACTCAAATTCACTAGTATTTCTTCGAGTTAAAAAGCGGCCCCCACCTTTGGGACTACTTTTTGGTTCATTTTATTACTAAGTCTTTCCAAATACTACCTTTTTGCTTCCTCTTTTTGCTGTTATGTATTGCTATTCTATTTCTCTTGTCTTATGTTAAAATAAACAATTTACAACCGTTTAAAGTGAAGTGTTTGTGGGTTCATTGACACTGACCTTTTTTGGCCTGGTTCATTGTTAAGACAAGCAGAAAACGATATATGACAAACATCAGTTCGTTTAAAATGGTTAATGTAGAGCAAGGGCTACAATATGTATTAAAACATCAGATATACAACGAGACAAAAATACGAAGGATTGGATATCAATAGCTGTAGTCAAGGTCCTAGTTTGTTAGCTTGTGGGTTGAATTCAAAATATAAATATAAGTGTTTGTCCGAGATGTCCACAGAAATGTGTCGATAACTATGACTACATATTCAATTGACGCCATCCAAAAATTTTTGCAAAAATCAGACTAGGAAAGACCCTAGTCTGCTTTTATTATACCTTTTGTTTTTTTGAACCCTAGTTCATTCTCAAAACGCCACAACTGATTGGAGTGTGTGTTTTTCAAGGAAAAAAAGAAATCAACAAAAAGATTTATATACATCACAGTAATGAAGCACAATGTCAAAAAAGTCAATTTAGAACGAAGGTGTTTGACAAACCCCTTGTTTCACTAAATCGTGGAATTTCAGACTGTAGGCATGTGTTTTTATGTGTCTGGGGATCTGTATCTATAGCGTTCTCCAGTTTTTGTTTGTTGTTCTAGTTATTAGATTTTTTTTCAAATTGATCATCAATGTTGATGTGTTGATGACCAATATGTATAGATATATATGATACGTGAGAATTTACCTGTTTTGTACATTTTATACAAATCTCAAAAAACACACACTATATATGTTTTTCTCTTTTCTTTTTAATACACTCTAATTTATGTATTGATTTGCATGATGTGCTGCTTGGCTTTTGGAATTTGAAAACGTTGATAGAATATAAATAATGACATAAAATTCAAATTAATATACATTGACAAAAAATGGTAATAATGGTAGGTAAGTGGAGGGTGTGTAAGAGATTGAGTTTGCAGAGAAGGATGTGAAAGATGAGAAGATGGGCCTGTACTACGATGAAAAAAGGAAAAAACAGCTATCAAGTGGGCTGGTTGTATTTATCTTTCAACTGCTTTCGATTCGCTGCAGTTCTTTTGTGATGAATGGATTGTTCCAAAACACTTTTTTGTTTTGAGGGAAGAATATAATTTTTATTTAAAAATTAGTTTCAATTAATTATTGATACTGTTTTGAGCAAATTGTGAAACACAGGATGGGCTAAAGATATTTATTCAATTATTTCAAGGGTTATAGAACTGTATAACATAGGCGTTGTAGCCATCCTTTGGGATCTCAATTCAATTCAATTTATTTTAAGGATATTTAAATGTGTATTTTATTGATACAAATGTATATAGATTGTACTTAGCTCTCATAAAAATGATGAGAAAAAAGTAGCAAACATGCAAACCCCGAGATTCATAATGGGATTATAAACCCTGAAGTTGGCAACAAGAGTCAAGTCGATATGAATCAAATCGTACTCGGGCTAAACTCTCGCAAAGCTTAAGTTGATGAGGCAAGAAACGATCGTATCGGTTGCATCTTATTTGAGAGGGAACATATGCTGAAAAGTCACGAAAATCAGGAAAGTACGAGAAGCCAGGAAGTACTGTTAATATGTTTACATTTGGTGTTATGTAATAATTGTGTGGCACATTCTATGACATCACTTGTCATAGAGCTAGTAGGTAGCCACGTCTATAAACAATCAAATCAAACCAAAAAGCAAACTTCGAGACAAAAAGATTGTGAACAGTGAAACTTGAGGAAAACAAGTGTTTACAACTGATTGTCACAAAACATGGACCTTTCAATACCACCGATATTTTTGTGATACGTGTAGTGACACATTTTGCTACACAGATAACAGTTTTTTGTTTTTACACAGAAACACAGAAAAAGAAAAGAGCTAAAGTGTATTTGTGATTAAATGATTTGCAAAAGCTAGTTTGAGTGTAACAAGTCGGTAAAAAATCTAAATTTCCAATCAATGCAGAGTGATCGAAATAGCGCGCTAAGTGATTATCATATTCTTTTTCTTTTTTTCCATATATTGTTTCATGTTTTCTTAAGCGATTAAGAACCTTTTTTCATACCAAAGATTACCCAAGTTGGCCAGTTTGGCAATTCATCAGGGTCTAAGTAACTGGATCCACTTACAAACAGTATTTGAACCCTGAAACCCTTTTTTTATTATTATTAATTGTTTATTTATATACATGCCTTTTTCGTTTTTCTCAACCTATGCAAATTTGTTCCACTTTGACTAAAAACAACAATACACTGAAAGTTATGTAAGATTTCTTACTTTTATTTATTCATTTCATTTTTTTATTATGAGTTGATTGATTTTATTAGCTAAATGTTACAAATGTGATTCTCACGTGATTTATCAATAAGCATTCAGCTACACATACAAACATATGCTTTACTACACAAATAGCTTGTGTGTGTTTTGATAAAAAGCGAATGTTAATCCTGGTTATATCTTAAGTGATTGAACGATAGCAAAAGTATCTCCAAAATCCATGTGGTAGTATACACAATTTAGAAATCATATTATTCCACCTGAGCCTTTATTTTGGCCGTTAACGTGCATTTTTGGATAAATAAATGAGGGAATTGAAAACAGAAGAGAAATTTTAGTGAATGAATGAGCATGCGAAGGGAGTTGTATATAAAAAAAAGCCTCAAGTTAATGCTTTGATATTGTTTTATGAAGGCTTTTGTTTACTTGAATTGCTTCTTTTTTTCGATATTAACTTCGTTCATTCTGTTTTTATTCTCGCAATCATTTTTTTAGTTGTGCTAATTCATTTTCATTTGATTAGAAAAGAGTAAACTATTGATTAACAACTAAATATAGTTGGTCTAAGAAATGGTTATTGATATCTACTTGTTTATAAATCTATGTTTTGTTTCTGTAGTATTCACATTCCGTTTTATTTATATTAATATGCTTCGTGATTACTGGCTCGAAGTTATGTATTTTGTAATTGTACGAAGAAAGAAAGGAGACTGCTTATGAAAAAAATGAGCAAAACCTTTTATCAATTTTTAATAGCTGTGATTTCTTGATCCTTTTTCACGCATTTGTTTGTTTTCATTAATTCGTTTTAAATCATTTCATACTTTTTCTCGATAAACGTAGAGACCAAGACGCAGTGTAATTTTTTCATGAATTTTTGATTCTAAAAGTTTGCATTTACTGCTAGAGTCTTTTTCAATAAGCAGCTGTACAATGGAAGTTGAATCTATTAGTCAAACACGGCTCCCATACTAATATTGGGATTTATGATACAACTTTTGGATCCATCAGCAAATTCAATACTGTTATCAAATAGCTAACAGCATTTTGGTTGCCTCACTTTAACTTAAATGAGTGACAGTAATGTTAGACTATTTTTCTCTGTTCAAACTGTCAACAGTGCTATGATTTGACATTCACTTTAGTAGTTTAGTTGGCCTTATGGCTAACTCTCTTTGGATTTTTCCTTCACTTTTCTATTGCTCTGCCTCATTTCCCCATATGGGACTAAACTAAAATTTTCACCTTTACAAAATCTATCCTTTTATGTCACAAACCTATCAGCCTCACTATTTGCTGAGTCACATTTAAACTCAACAGATAGTATCATAAGGCTATTTGATAATGCCCCAAGTTTTCTTCCTCATTATTTCGAAAAGTTTTTTTAAACTCAAAAAAAGTTTCTGATACTATTCAATTTTTTTTTCATTTGACGATAGTTTAGTTATCAATTACTACCGCATTACAATGTCTTGATTCTTTATATCCTTCATACTATATTACAATTTCTGAAATAGTTTTGTGTTTAATACTGAACAAACAAGTAGCTGGTTTTTGCTTCATTTCTCTAGTTTGGTTGAGTAGCTTTTTCATTTTTTTGGGCTCACCAGTGTATTTGGGTCTCTCGGTATTTGGTTTGCTAATTCAGACCTTGTCCCAGCTAACCCAACATGAACCTCACTAGACTCGTACTCTGAAAGCCTGTTGTTCGCTCTAGTTTATTTGTTCCTGCAGCACAGCTATCATTTGGGTTTTGGCTTGCTTACTTGAACTCGGTGCATCTTGAAGCCTGAAAAGTGAAACTAGTGAAGTGAAACTTACATATACTACCTTGTCGGTTGTTTCACAGAGAGGTGTAAACATTGCGTCGTCAGTTAATGTGATTTATATCAAACAAACCAGGAACATCAGCTGAGTTATGAGCAGCCTTGAGCCAAAACGTAGAATATGTTGGCAGCAGGTGGTCTCAGTCGTTACTACACTTTCTTGGATCATCTGTTGTCTCAATGTGAATGATGACTGTCTTTGAAGCTTTGCGAGTAACCTGAAAGATCAATTGTTAAGCTGGATTTGCGTCCAGGCAAAAACATTTAAACATATGGTGAATTCGAAAATGATGTGATCATGTTGGCCTAATATGGATCTTGGAAACTAACTTTTATCTCATGTCATCATCTAAAACTATAGTAATGCTCATTCTTGTCTCTTTATTAATATATATAGGTTGCTTGGTCAAACATGTTTGTTCCGTTTCTAGTTTTTATGAGTTACCGCGGGTTGTTAACAAAAACATCATTTGTATTTTTGGTCGAAAAGCCCAAGCATTCAAAAAGATGACACACACACCTATTATGGCTTGGAAATATTAGAATTTGAGGTTGCCAGATCCTTGGGGATTTGATCAGCCCTGTGTCCTTTAGTTGTAGCTAGTTTGCCTGGTTTCTGAGAGGATTCTCTCTCGCTCCACTTTCTATATGAGCCTATCGGTTAGGTTATTGCATATAAAGGACAAGGTTGATACTAGTTACCCTACCAATAATGAATACTTGCAATCAAAACTTACTCTCCATTGGTTGTTTTCTTTGCTAATATTAAAGATATTGAACTAATTTTATATTCCCAAGAATTAAAACTAAGAGCAAATGAAAAAGGAATGTCATATTCGGTTCAGTTTCTAGCACAAGATCACTTATTTAAGCTGATATTAACAAATAGCGTTTAGTTGCTTCAATGATTGGTAAGCTTAGTGCAAGCGATGATGTCAACAATATTGACGGCATCAAATGACGATGACAAAAAATCTGGACACTCTGTGACATGTTAGTTTACCATGAAATAACTGACCATGTAGCATTTTTGTTGTTTTCTTTTCCAGTCATTCTCGATTGATATTCTGTGTATGTGCATTTTTAAATTGCAGATTTGAGTGCAAAATCAAGGGTAATTGAAACAGGCTGGAGTTGTTTGAGATTCTCTATTACTGGTTTCATTATTGTGACCACTCATTCTTGTTGTTATGATAATTATGATACATTTATTTTTGTAATAACTAAAAGTCTACTATTAAGTTTTTCCTAGTAGGTACGCCGTTAGCTAGCTTGGGTATACCGAGTGTAGAGCTATAGTATAGTTTTTAAGCCGACAAACCTAATGCAGGCGACAATTTATTTAGTGTCATGAATGTTGAACAGCTGTTGAAATATTACCCTTTCGCGCATCCAATATCCTTGCGACGAATTACAAGAATACCATCTTGGTGAGCGAGAGAGAAACGGAAAATGTTCATATTTACATCAATCTCAAGACAAGAGAACAAGCATCAAAACATGGAATCAGGTGGTATCGAATAAAATCATCTTTTGTTAGCAGTTAGGTTACAAGCTATAAGCTGCTCTAACTGATTATTAATTCTATGAAAAGGCAACAACTACATGACGGAGCAGATTTGTTGTATTATTTTCATTTTTGGCCTTTTTCTTTCCTTTTTGTGTTGACACAGGCTAATATGAGTCTTATAATGTCTTTTCTTATTCAATTTATTATTTTGTCTTTGTTAACTTCTCGTTTTGTAAAACAAACTATATGAGTCTTTAAAACTAACCCGAAGATTTTAAAACAAGGCAACCACAGGCTTTAAACTAGTCTGCTATTCCCAACAACATTGTTTCCCTAAACAACTCCAAATCTAGATTCAAATGAAAACCAAAGATGGCGAGATTAATTTTTCACTTAGTATTTGAAGTTTAATTTCATTTTAGCAGGAAAAAAAAAAAAAAAAAAAAAAAAGAGAATTATTGAGCTATGTTGTTCTAGATTCCGATCAAGACCAAATCGTTAACCGCCCATAAATAAAAATAGAAAAAATCAAGTAATAAAAAAACCAAGACTTTGAAATGAGAAGCATGAATGTAAACTCTACATCTAACCAAATTTAATGAATAGATTAAAGTACAAACTTGCAATTTTGTTTTAGTGTCGTTTCGTATTCTTATTAAGTGACTGTATTTAATAAAAGCCAATAGAAAAATCAAGAAGGTCGCACTTTGAATATACCCGGTAGGGAAGGATAAAGAGGAGGGAATATGCTGGCACTCGGCACTAGAATTGAGAACCCTAAAACGAAAAAGACTATGACTAGCAAACAAGTTCAATTAAAAGACTAGCAAACGTAAGGTGCTTAAAATGAATTGGACTTTGAGAAGAACAGTACAACAATGTGAAACTTGTTGAAACAGAAGTGATGTTGAACACGCTTTTGTAACTTTTTTGCTGCAAACTGCAGAACCCAACCTTAAGATCATAGTTCACCGCCAAAGAGTACACAAACAACTTTTCTTGGGAAAAAAGACATTTCACAAATATCTTCGATAAGCCCGGCTAAAAAATACCTTCCGGGGAACAAATGAATGGTTACGTCAATTATATACAGGTATGTAAATCCAGAAGTTACCAACCTAATTAACATAGTAGTCACAATTTCGTAATTGCTTGACCTATATTCCTGTATAAATGTTTGAAAATATTTAACAGGTTTATTTAGTCGCAGAAAAACATTCAAAAACAAGTATATAACTTGCAGCACAACATGCTATTTAAACTGCGAAAACACAGAGCTGACGATCATTCTTAAACTCACCTCAGAAAATATAATTTGCACTAATAAGATGGAATCCTCAAAAATAAAAAAGTGCTAAGAATACCGAGCCCGTGAAGAAAACAGGGGCTCACCAGTATTGAGAGTTTATCCAGTTCTGAATCCGTTCGCTTGCTTTCGTAATTTGTCTGTAACACTTACAGCATGCCATTTCATTTAAAATTTTGTATTATTGTGTATAAAGAATAAAGCTTAGAAAAGTAACAGACAAAGATAAACCCTTAAGCAAAGAATCTCACTATCTCTCTGCTTTTCATCCAAAAAACTAAATACCCGTTATATACTGTTGATCCATTTTCTTTGAGCAATTTTATTGGAAAATTTTATAGGAAATTTTGCAGCGGAATGTCTTTGTTTTTCAAAATGGAATACATTGCCTCTGATGAAAATACTGTAAGTAGCAAAAACCATCATCAAATACAAGCTGCCAGTATATCAAGGCTCGAAATGTCTTTACCCGTGTTACTTTCATATTAATGTTTTTATGTATACATATATAAATTAACAAATGAATGGATACATTCATTAATGCGTTTAGCTAAATATATACGACACTAAAACTTAAACTGAATGATGGCTTTATTTTGTTGAAGGGAGTGGTTGGTAGTAGACCAGAAGAGTACTAAATGGCTAGATATTTAAGAAAAAGCCAGATTTAATCTCAAAGAAAAACTTAACCTAGATAACGAGAGCAGAATTATACAATAGATCCTGAAATTTATTTTAAAATATTCAAATGGTGAGCCATTATAACATTGCATTGCTTTTGATTTGGTTAAATATATTTAATTTCATTACTTGGTTTAATTTATTTAGACTTTCTTTATTTGTTTGGTTTATTAGTTCTAGACTTTGTTCTGAAGAAAGATGAATTGGCATTTTTTGATAAAATAAAACAGGGAATAAACAAGGGTTCACGGTTTTGTTGTATTTAATCATAAGACTCAAACATACCAAAATACACGCATCATCATACTCACATTCTCCGCTTATTTCATTTTGCTTTGTTTTATCATCATTTTACACTTGTTTTTAGTTACCAAATTTAAGCCTAATTGTTGTACTGATGGACCTGTTATATATTAGTTGGAAACGCTGTCAATGGTGCATGTGCTTGGTTTGATGGTTCCAAAAAAAAAGTCCAGACAAGCTTTTTGTCCTAATGCTATGTAAATCGATTTTTTTCATGTTTTGTTTGGTGAATTTTTGGTTTCGTATCGTGGTGGCCTTTATTCCCCGATCGTTCGTTCTTTATTAAAATCCCTTGTGGTGATAGATGAAAAGTATATCACGTAGAAACATTTTAAATAAAAAAACAAAAACTCTCGATTCCATATTGGTAAAACCACCTTTCAGTTATTGTTCTGTTTAAAACATGTTGCATAATCAGTATTTAGCTGCACTTTAATGTTGCACCCATTAGTTATATAGTTTCGTATTCATAAACGCATATGAAGACCAGTTTGGGCCATCTATGGGCGCAAAAGTGAAAGCCATATGCACTTACCCTGAGTGGATGAAAGCCCTGTCTGCTATTGAAAAAGCTGTACCAGACTTGAAGCCTCTTTGTTTTTCCTGACTGGGTAAAGTTCGATTTGGTATAGCAATGAAAAAAAATAAAAAGCTTATATATTTGTAGAAAAGTAATGTTATTATCCAACTACTACATGACAGTAAATGAAGAAGAAAAAAGTCCACATAGGTTTGAAATAAAAAAGTGAACACTGGAATGCCCTGACTTTTTCATAATTCTAGACTCAATAGTATTTTCTAACTGTTTGGCATGCCAGGTGTCTAGCCATACCTAGTTTTTTTTTAGTATGATGGTATCTTAATCACAGCTAAAAAGATTAGGTTATACTTTGGCCTATTGTAAGTCCAGACATCCGACCCGATAGGGCATATCTGGACCAGCATGAAAAGCATGCCCTGCACTGACCTCAAGACTTCGGAACTAGACCTGCCATTCTCCTTGTTCTTAAGGACACTGTAATGATTTAATCAAAATGCTTATGCTCATATTTTGACCAAATACCTAAAAGCATGCCAATTGCACTTAAGCCAAAGAATTTCCCCTTTTTCGAAAAACCGAACTCGTTTTTTATGTCAACAAAGGTGCTTTCTTTTTTTTTTTTTTTCAAAATGTAAATCATTTGTTCCATAGTGCCCCTTGTCTTTCCCTCGCTCAAGGGCCGTTTCCAATACCACAGGCTTATGTGATGATAAGATCCAGACGATATCTTTGTACGAGGAATACGATGAACCCATAGAAATAATTATACCCATCATAAAACCGTATATGAAAAGCTCTTGTCGCAGATTCGATTATTTTTCCTTACGCTTTTTATTAATTTATTTCTTCAAAATTTGCGCTTACTGACGATCAAGCCAAAAGTTGTTGGATTACAAATACTTTAATGTTTGAACTTAGACTGAAATTCAAGTGTCTTGTCAAAGGTGTAAAATTAGTTCTGTTAAGATAGTATTACTACTTTCAATTGAAGCACAATCACAAAAAGTGCTACATCTACTTTTTATGACTTTATTGCTGAATCATCACTTCTTAATACATTTCTTGATTCCGATTTCATGACTTTGTCTTATATAGCCAAATACGACAAAGTGGAATTGAAGACCCTGACATGACATTCTGGATTTGATACAGGGTTTAATGTAATGTAACAAAATGTTGTAACTTTTATGGTTGTAATGTCAAAATGTGTCATACATGTTGATTTCAAATAGGAGGAGTCGATCTTTCATCCTTACGTGGCAATTTTGGACTCATGTGCATCTTGTTTACATGTTGACTGTTAGTATTCAAAAACATCAATTACTAATAACAACTTTTCACTTTCGTCTTTTTTCTGTTAATCATCACTTTTTTGAAAGTATAGTTATCAAAAAGAGCAAATAGAAACATGAAACTTTTTTCCAATATTTTCATTGTGGCAACTGCCGTTTTAGCCTCGAATGTCATTGAATTGACCGAGAAAAACTTCAAGTCGGTTGTTGTTGATTCTAAAATTCCCACCCTTGTTGATATTTATGCCAGTTGGTGTGGCCACTGCAAACGTTTGAACCCTGTTTATGACGAGCTTGCAGACTCGTTTTCCCATGCCAAAGGCAAAATCCAAATTGTCAAAATCGACGGTGATATTCACAGCAAGATATCAAAAGACTATGGTGTTACTGGCTTTCCTTCGATTAAATTTTTTGACAAGGACGGGTCAATTGAAGATGTCAAGGTTGGACGAAGCTTGGAAGCACTTTCTGGATACATTTCCGACAAGACTGGCGTTCAAAAGAAGTTTCAAATTCCAAAGGCCTCTGCTGTTGAATCCCTCAGTGATACCAACTTCGATGAAATTGTTGGTGATAAAAATAAGGTGGCAATTGTTGCTTTCACTGCTGAGTGGTGTGGCCATTGCAAGAACTTAAAGCCCATTTACAAAGATTTAGCTGAAATTTTCAAAGATGACGAAGATGTTATCATTGGTGAAGTTGACACCAGCGCTGGCGAGTCTGAAAGCCTTCAAAAACGATTCCAAATTAAGTCTTACCCTACCATTCTTGTTTTCCCTGCTGGAGAAATTCCTGAATCTGCAGATGATGTTGAAATTTACCAAGGTCCTCGTACTATTGAAGCATTCACCGAGCACGTCAATTCTCTTTCTGGGGTCAACAGATCTCCTGACGGATCTCTCAACTTATTTGCAGGCCGTTATGACACTCTTGACAATATCGCCAAGGAGTTTGTCAAGGCCGATGTTGACGACCGTGCTACTTTGAGAGAACGCATTGTCAAGTTTATGGTTGGTGCTAACAAAGAAGGCAAAAAGTTGGCTGAAGAAGCTTCTAAACAATACCTTAAGATTGCTGAAAAGATTGAATCAAACGAAGGATACCTTGAAAAGGAACTTAAGCGTCTCTCCAACATTCTTTCCCGTGGCGGACTTAAGAAATCTAAGAGCGATGAGCTTACCAAGAAGTTGAACATCATTAAGGTTTTCTTGAACAAAGCTGATAGCAAGAAAGAGAGCATTAATGATGAATTATAAAATTTTAGATTTATAAAAAGTAAAAATAGGAAATATTAAATCAAATTGATTCTATTATTGTCCTTTCCTAAACAGTGGGAGCTATGTCAAAACATATTATTAGTGGAACCAAAAAGCCGCTTTTTTTTTAAAAAAAAAACACATTTATAATTGCAAAAAGAATAAAAATAAGCTGTTATGTTTGAACGCTAACTAATAACGTAGCATAATTTGAAGTTTTACAAACAATATAACTGGCATTCGACTTAGGATTGTCAACATGAGACACAAATCTAGTAAAGACAAGCTCAGATTAATTATTGCACATACCTTGGTACTACTTGCACTCTATATTCAATATCTAACTTAGATTTCAACATTTCTGCCCTTACAGAGGAAAAAACAAGATAACACAAATTAAGCCTTCTAGCGCAAATTCCTAGCATTTGCTCTTCAATAGTGGAATACTTTTCACAGTATGAATGTCAGGTATATTTTAAGCAAACTGCTCTTAATGAGGGTTTTTTAGATTTACATAAGGGTTGTTAAAATATGGTAAGACTTGAGTTTTTACTTTGTTGAGAGTCTCTAAATAGCTTTCAAATTACTTTTGACCGACTCAAACCTGATTTGAGCAATAAACTCCAAATCTTGGTAAAACTAGAGAGTAAGATAGCTTTTTCATTAATTGTTCAAAGAGCTAATCAAATTTAAACTACACTTCATACAAAATCTACAAAACCCATGGCACTTTGAAATATCGACATCATGAAACTTTGGTCTTTCAATTTCTCAACCTATCTGTTTTGGATTTCTATTGCAAATACCTAGTATAAGTGAAACTTGCAAATGGTTTTTTTTTTCATTACTAATCCTGTCGGTTTGATCTCTTTTGCTTATAGCCCAAAATTTGACTTTCTCTTTATCTGAATAATGTATAGGTACGTGAAGACATACTTTGACAAGAATCGAATATTTCTCAATGGCTCCTTGACACTGGTTGTGACTAGAACACTCAATAACAAGAAAAGCTTGCCTATATTTCAGTTGCAATTAAACAGTTGCTTGGATCTTAGTGAAGTGCTTTTGTAAAAACTCACTTTTTTCTTATGATTTAAATTTCAATATAGAAAGTTTTGAATGCCTTTGCTTATACTATTATTGAAATTACTTCTGAAAATTCATTTTGAATTAAAAATAAATAATACTAAATACTGTCTATTTGAATTGCTTTAGAGATGTATATAATTAGAGAGAAAATTTTCAACCTCATATTCGCAACACTTGAAAAGCTATTCTTTAGGAATTAAAAAGTTACTATAGTTTTAGTATTTGGATTTGTAGAGTATTTTCAACAACATTTCATTTTAGGTAAGATTTTTGTTTAATGAATATAAAAGTTCATAAAGTTTTTATTATCGTTTGAAGTGACTGTTATTTAATCATTTTTATTACTTTTTTAAATTAACTTCAACATTCATGTAAAATCTTATATTTTATTACTAGTTGTCAATTTTCAAAAAAAAGGTTGAAGGAGAATAAACACACGTTAAAGCTTTTGATTTATTACTCTTAAATTTTTGAACTGGTTTCGTGTTTCACCATTAACGTATTTTTTAAAAAGATTACAGCTTTTAATAATTAATTTATATAATTCTCCACTATGATTGGCCAAAAATATACAAGCATTCAAATTTGTCAAACTTTGATAGCTAATTGCGAATGAGAATTCAGGAATGTTTTACGTATTCTCGGCTTTTTCATCGTTATACTTTCACTTGGGAACGAACACTTTCACCAAATCTCCTATTTCTATATAATCTAGTCTAACGCTCTAGTAACCAAATAAAGCTGCCGTTTCCTACTTTGATTGTCTTTTCTTTTGTATCAATTTCTTCTTTTTCAAATTAGTTGGAAAAAAAAAACTTATCAATTAAGGCATTTCAAGTGCCAATTTGTGTGCCGCTTGCCTAGTTTATATTATAATTTTTGAGAACCTGTGAGAAGTTATCAATCCAATATTAATAGTTGGAGCTTGTTGCGTATGATCTTTTGGTTGGTATTTTTTTCAACAATCACAAATTATTTTACAGGTTCTCAAATTAAAATTAAAATTTGCGAAAAACTTGTTTTTATTATTTTTGTAAATATTTAATCAAACTTTCTTTTAAGATAGCCATATGACATATAAGCTATAATCCTTTGACAAATATGATGAATTATAGCTTTCAATATATATATAAATTCCTCAATATCCATAACAAAAATGTTTTATTTCAAAAACACGAAATCAATCAATATAACAACCAATAAATGCACTATTATTTACCTGTTTTTATCGATACTTTGCACTTCAACGATCTGATTTTTATGGCGAGTTCAACATATATCAAATGAAAAGGTTAATGATATTGTTTTCTTGTTAAGTTCCTAACGCTGCGGCATCAAACGACACCAAAATATATATTGTTATAATGCAAAGGAAAACTAATCGCGTATGATTGTCTGGGTAAATCATGCTCTTAAAAAATAATATAAAAGATAAGAAAAAAGAAATGGAAGCACATTCCTCATATGTAGAGACACTGATTTTCACAGCCGTGTTTGGTGTTAAGATTAAAATGTCTAAAGGTTTTTTTTTGTATTGTTATTTCTTTTTCTCCCAAACGATTCAAAAAAGTCGACAAGTTTAATAGTTTGCTAAAAACAAATTTGGTAGATGTTTTTTTAGTAAACATTTAACGAATGATTTTTTTATACGAGTAACTTCAAAAAATTACACATTTATTTGCATATTTTGAAGATTTCTTCTGATTTGTCAATATTATTTAAAAAATGTCCAATTGTAAATTTAAATTATAATTCCAAATTCTAAAGGATTAGGAGAAGAAACAAATATGATATAAAATTAATTACCAAGCAGAGTTGCCACTCTGCAACAACGAGAATCTCAATTATTCGCTTACCTTGAACCGACGGAGCCTAAGCGAATTAAAGCTCTCATCAATCCCTGAATTGTGAAGCGACAGTTTAAGTGTTAAAATTCAATCCAAACAAGCGATAAATTGTATTTCAAAATTATAATTAGAGATTTGTATATATGTGCCCTACTTTTTTTTGTTTTGTAGTCTAATTAAACCAGCAGCCTTTTTAATGTTGAGATTAATGCTAAATAATGATTACTTTTTCTTCACAAGGCAGTAGTGTTCTAGCTTAATTTACTCTAAAATGATTGATGTGTATTGTTTGTTTAAAAGCCTGTTTTAATGAGTTATTTGCCTGAAACCATATTACTGTTAGCTTCATTTTTTTTATATTAGACTGACTTTCACATTAAACAGCTTAGCTAATTTCACATAACCAGATTCTCCATGTCCCTAAATAATATAAATCTGGCATAATTTCTCAAGTTTCATTCTGTTTCTTCATTTTGCAACTCTACATAAAACTTGTTTTCAACTTCAGAACAGCATTGCCTTTCATTAGATCAATACTACCAGAGCTACTACTATCAGTATTACTACCAATTCAATTCAAAAGTCAATTCAAAAAACCAAATCCAACAAAAGTAGCATATACTAGTTTTAATCTATTCAACTTATCATGTCTACCAGAAATTTAAAAACTCCTTCAGTTTTAAATATGCCCGAACAACAAGCCAGATATCAAAATTATGTGATTTCATCCAACTCTGTAAATAATGTGTACGGCCACAATATAAACCAAATAAATCCTGTCAATCCCAGCCCCACGATTAAAAGCAACAACAACAAATCTGGGGTAATTGATACAAGCGGTAGCCACAACATCAAGCCTGAAAGTGATAGAAGCTTGTATAAACTTAACAACCATAACCCTGATTATTCATACCCAGAAAATCAGCTCAACGGGCTTGGCCCAGGTATTAATAACCCAGTTTCTCTTTGTAGCTCACAATACAATAGTAACAATATTATCAGCAGCCAAAACACTACAACGCAATCTCCTTACGATCCCCAGATCGCCGACCTGGCTAACAACCGGAACCTTTACGGCCAATCTAAATATATTATAGACAGCCAACATCGGGTGGCTCCTATTAACCCAGCTTACCCTCCAATACAATCGAATCTGCAAGCACATACGATACATCCTGCTCAAACAGATTCATCGTTCCATAATAATTCCAATAATCTTTTTGCTTCTCATGACTCGTTGCTTCCTTCACCATCATCAGCGTCGTCAAATAATACAGCAATAACAGAACTTTCAAAAGCAGATTACAGCTTAATAAAGCCAATGTCACAACAATCTAGTCATGTATATCAATCAGACGCTACGCAAAAACAAAATACAAATAAAGACTCATATTCACAAAATTTGAGAGTTGGTGATCATACATCAACTATACAAACAGATTTTTCAAATAACACTACGCAACGAGGCCAACAAACTATCGATTATTCACCAAGGCTGCAAGGATATTCTGTCTCAGTACCAGGATTTCACAACCCCAATGACATTTCAAATTCGCAAACACAATCATCCTACATTCAGAATGGAATATCTTCTTATGCTCCACAAGCAATATCACAGACGCATGACTTAGTGAACCATGACAATTGGACAATGCCAAGCACGACGTATTACGTGGCACAGCCATCAGATCAACTGTCGAACCAAATAAATATGAATTTGCCATTTTCAGGTGACACCAGTCATCTAGGGACAGGGTCCCAATACCTGACGAGTTACAATGCAGCAACGACGCTAAACCAGACATATACAATGGGTAATCACCAACTACAACTAATGCCAGGGTCACCGAGTTTGCCAATATCAGCGCTTGGATCAGGGTTTCCGCACAGCGGGCTTGTTGCGACGAATAATCTAGGAGATCTTTCGGTGCAGATACCGATGCAAATGAGGTCATGGCCAGGAGAAACGCATCGGATTCCATATAAGTCGCTGGTACTGAGAGATATGATTAGTATACACACGTTTTTAAACGAGAACCTTGTATGTCCGACAGAAGTACACGAGCTGTCAACATTATACGTGGCGTCGTCTAAAACGAAAAAGGGGAAGCCGACGAAGATACCTGCGGCAGCAACAGGGCGAGGCGTATCACGGATGAGTAAGTTCAAAGAAAAGTATATTGCCAATAATGTCAACCGAGTGTTTTTGGCAACAGGTATCTGTGGCCAAACAGACCTGTGTCGGCAAAGACACGGTGAAAACAATCCATACACGATCACTAGAGAAGAGTTTGTGACTGAGCTTGCAGATGCTATCGAGTATTGCGTTGGTACTTTGGAGGAAGCAGAGCAGAACAGAGTCAGCAAAAGCGATATTGGTATCAACATTGCGCAGCCTGAAGTCGGCAGAGGTGTTCCAATGCAGCTGTCCCTTCCAGAATCAGTTCCTTTGATTATTGATAACAGACAGAAAAACGAGATTGACAATGCTTTTTATTCGTGGAAACCATTACGAACTAAGCCTGAACAGTTTTTCAGAATGGAGGACAGACACGGGCAAACATTTTCATTTGAAGAGCTCAAAGAGGCTTTAGATATCATTATGTCACGACCACCCAGAAGAGTCAACAGATACTGTTCAAGGCAATTGTTGACAGAGGTTAATTATGGACAAGGTCGTGGAGTTACTGAGTTCAACTCCAACCAAGACATAACTCTGCACATGCTGAGCAGTAATACCAGAATTGAATATAACACAATTCCAATTGGTGCAGGTTCAAATGACATTAACATCAACATGAGCGAAGAGGTCAAGCAAATGATCAGCAACATGAGCCGAGAAGATGAGCCTTACCAAAATAGTAAGAAAGGAAGCATTTACGATCCTATTTGGTGCAGACGCACAGGTGTCAGTAAGGAAGGTTGGTGCAATCACTGCAAAGACGGAGGATGGTACTTGATGAAAAACTCTGGGTTTTTGTACCACAAGAACCACGAGCATGGCATTTTTCCACAAGGGTATGTGTTTGAGGACCCGCTGGTGATTCGACGAAAGATGATTCGAGAGGCTCGCTGGGAAGGACAATGCGGTATTTGCTATCATTGGATCGACTTGGATCATACCGAGCGTAAGAACTGGGGAACTTGGTATCGTCACTATAAACTTTGTTGCGCCGAGTATGAAGAACTTAAGAAGATGGTGAAGGCATCAGGGCTTCCGCTGGATTTGGTTGAAGTAGAATATTTACCATCTGTATAGCTTTTATTATTGTTTCTGTTATTTTTATTTTTTGTTATTTGCGTTTTTTATTTGTTTTTTCCTTTGTTTTTCTTGTATTTTTATTGATAATAGTATGCCTCTAGGGAGTTGTAATATAAATTTTATCCATTCTTATTTATAGTATTGGGGCTACTTTTTCTACTGGTCTTGTTATGAAGGGCTCGAGATGTACTTGTTTTTTGCCCATATAAGTCTGCATCTACAACTCACATGACCACACAAATATGTCTTGAAGCCAAAAACAACGTGTTTTTAAGTTTGGGTTAATTTTATTAGTTTGATTTGATTCTTTTTTGAAAAGTTAATTGTCACTTGTCTTTGTTTCTTTTGTTTCAAGCTAAACAACTATCAACTTTCAAGAGCAATTAGATCAAAACAGGAATTAGCAAAAGAAAGAAATAAAGAAGCCTATTTTTAAAAAAGAAATGTCTAGATGGACAACTTTTTTTTGACATTGACAGGCGCAGCCGTGCAGGGCTATCGATATATTATGTATTCTATTAAAAATGGCTGCAACGTTTTTTGTTTGAAGATTGAATTTGATGGAAAGAGTTGAAAACAAATAAAGATGGAACATATAAAGCTTATAAATTTTATATTTAGAATACAAACTTCAATCGTTTGAAAAAGTTCGTGCTCGGATATATGGGAAGGGATTCTAGCACATTTGTTACCAAGATTTGGAACAGGTACGATCTCTAGTGTAAATCAATCTATATACTGGTTTTCAAAAATATATATTTGTTTATATCATTCTTATTGATTTTTTTTTTTTCCCTTTTGTACTTACTTTTACCTAAAAGCTTTCATTTTCGCTCGATTTTTGGTTTTTGTTGCCGATCCAACTGGCTGGCCAGAAACTGAGCCAAAGTTTTCAACATATACCAAAAAAATTCGCAATGTCGTACTTTGAAATGCAACTACTTACCGCATTTCTTGGATAAAAACAAATAATCAGTACTAATATATCTGGTGATTTTGTCGATGTCGTTTTCAGATGAAAAAATATTTAAAAAAATCCATGGATCTGGAACTAGTTCCTATTTTAAAAAATATTAAATACACTAAATAAAAATAAAAATCATTATACCAAACCAGATGAAAATAAAAAAAAAAAATCATACAAAGGCTTGAATATCCCACAGTTAGTTCAAGATGATCAAATAGCAGGTGTTGTTTTTTGGAGATATAATTTAAGGAAAATAGAAAAGTCTTGAATTTGAAAAGTTCGAAAAAAAAAGCAAGTACGCATGATTTATCATGCAACCAAGTAGTAAATACAACAAGTGAAAACTAAGCTAGTTATTTATGTCGAACTGATTGCATTCAACCCTGCAAAACAAATGCAAAGACATTAAGTGAAGAAAAAACTACCCCGACTTCAAACACATAAACCAAGGGATTTTTTTTTTTTTTTTTTTTCAGTTGTAGCTTGTGAAAATTTCAATATCAAATTGCTTGATGCTTTTTTCTTTCGTTCTTTCAGTCTATAGTTTTATAAGTGATTCTATTGGGTGCATGTCTATCAAACAATATCCGCATCTTCTTTCCTGTTCCTTGGATCATGTAAAGGTGCAAGGGTTTTCATTAAGTGCTTCTATTTTAGAATCTTCATTAATATCGCTATTTCTAATTATTGAATTTCATATTAATTCATTCATTTTCGCCTTCCCAGTCCCTCTTGAACTATTTATCTTTTATTTTCTTAAACATTATCAATTAATCAGTTTCAGTTTTTGAAATACTTCAAACATGATCGGAGCCCAAAATTAACTGAAAGTCGTATATTTGTGAATACACTTTGGATCAATTTGATTTAAGTTACAAAAGTTGTAATAATTTTTGCTCAACAAACACACAGGCTTTCCCTCTTCCTCTCTGTGGCTCACACACAGTCCAACACGCTCAGGCTTCAACAATAGAATTCATCAATGTCTCATAATTCCAAATAATTGCAAAACCCTAGAAAGAATGAAAAGGTATTATTTGTCATGCACATAATTTTTCTTCTTCACATATATTCTCTTGGTAATCTTTTGTAATTGTTTTTTTTTTTTATGTAATTTTTTTGTCACACTCACTGTGACTTGTTTTTCTTTCATTACGCTGATCAAGAAGTCGCTCAACATAACTGTTTACTCCAATACATTAGTGCGCACACATCTTGTTCTAGTTTGTTGTTGTTGTTTTTTCCTGCACTCTGTTTATTTTTTTATACATCTTTTTATTCCAGGTGCACCTTTCGTTAGTATACGTACGAAATTATAAGTGCGCAAAGATAATAAATACTTGATGTGGGACCTTTCAGCAAACATAAGCTAGTGATAGGCGAAGCTAGTACAAATCAAGAAAAAAAATAATAATCCAGAAGAAAAGCAGCGAAAAGAATCAGCAGTTTAGAATATTAACTAAAAACTCATAAACTTTTTGGATTAGCTTCGGGTAAGACCTGGACACGTTTCAAGGCTTGGGGAGAAATGAAAACTACTCCCGTCAGCACACTGGCCAATAAGATATAATACGTGACTGAAAATTCGAGCGACACTACTTTTTTTATTTGATCATTTGGTGTTTATATGCTGTAGTTGTAATTAGTTTGGAAATCAAAAAAAAGATTATTTGTTACATTTTTGATGTAGAAAATATTTCAAGCTTGTCTAACGTTATTCATCAATTAAGTTAAACATGAACAAATTAGTCAAAAGATTCAAATAATCATTTCATTTATTCTGTTTGTTGATGTACCAATTAAGACAAAACAATAATAACTGGGAGCTCTTTGGATAAAAAAAAACCGTTATTGAACCAACAGTGAAATAATACGTACTAGAAGATGTGAAACCAAGGCGATTACTCAATTCCTGTACTAGATTTGTATATATTTATTTCTAGCAAAGAATGTAATGTAATAACTTTCACTAAGATTTTAGAAAAGTTTCACACTTTTTAATATTGTAAAAGTTTTGTTGATTCTTCTTTCAAACCTTAATACCGGGTACTATTTTTCTATATTCCCATTGTATTGGTCAATGGCATTTTTGACCATTCCTTTTCTCGTTTCTCTCTTTCTCTTTATTTTATTTTTTTCCATTTTTTCCATTTTGGTTTTACTTCCAATCCCAATTCGCTCCTTTTGAATCCAACTTCTAGTCTAATCATTCCTTTAGTTTTTGCTTCCTAGGGTGATACATGCCTTTTTTGACTCTTTTTGTCAATATCTTTTGCATGTCTAAGAATCAACTAGCCTTTTTTTTCATTCAATGAGATTAAACTTTCTGTCAATCAATACACACATACCAGCTTTTTGAATCAGTGCTGATTTCAATTCCTTTTCTGATTTTTCCTTTCTTTTTTTTTCTTATTTTGTACGCTTTTTTGGCCATATTTATTCCTATTTATCTGTCATTTCTTCTTATTTCTGTTGTGGTCGATTGATTGGGAACACCTTGAATAAGCATCAGACGCATTCCTTTTGTTTTGACCCTGCTTTTTTTTGTATCTTTCTATTATTTTCCCAACTCGATCGCCATCAATTCTCATCGTCATCGCCTTGGTTTTGGTTGTGTATCATTTTACATTCTTACAAAAATTCAACAGTCAACCGCCTTTTAAACATAGACATAGACATACAGAACTGCCAATCTTCAGCAAACTTGTTTATTTATTTTATTTTTTTTCATCCATTTTTGTTCCTACTTTTTTCTTCAATATTTTTTTATTCGCCAGTTTTATGTTTTTTTTCAATTTCTCTCAGTTCTGTATTTTTATTTGAATCCAAGTAAAAAAAAGAGCTTAAAAAAAAAAAAAAAACCGAGACTAAAAGGCTAAAAATTGGCCTATATATTATTATTATTATCATTATTATTATTTTTTTCTCTTGCCCTAAACCCATCCAGCTATAAACCTTTTTTTAATTTTCTTTTCTTTTTTTTTTTTTTTTTTTTTCTTCAACAAAAGAGATTTAAACCTTTTCCAATATCAATATAAATATATTTATTTATTTACACAGCCACAAGTCTTCAACGCGAAAGGTAACCGAGGCTTATGAATAGGCCAGTGCCATCTTCTTCATCCTCAGATTGGAGCCAACAACAATTAACAATTTTTTCGCCGGGGAGAGAAGCATCTTCTCAGCAGAGGCAGCGGCAGCCAGTTGTTCCTCCGCCGCCTCCGCCACCAGCTCCAAGTGATCAATATCAGATCAATTCCAGGTATGTTCTAAGTGATATTGGGTAGATTTGATGCATTAGTTTGTTTGATCATAATCAAGTATTAACCACGCTGCTTTTTTCACAGCAATATCCAACTATTTGTCCGACAACAACCTCTAATTTGCAAAGTCACTGTTCCAAGAGATAATGGTAGGTACTTTTGATTGTTGTGATGATAATTTTCTCTTCACTCAATATTATATCTTTTACTGTTTATTTCGCATATCAATAGCCCTTAATGTAATACATTAAATTATATCAAGGCACGATGGCGTAACTAATCTGTTTGGTACCTGTTTTTTTCGAAAGAAAAATCAAAAAAAATCGAGGTCACGAGTAATAACAATAACTAACCAAAACTATATTTTGTTTTATTTTATTTTTGCTTTAATATACACCGCGTTTTACAGGAGGCCTTTATGAGCGAAAAACCATCAATCCACCTCCAATAATTCAAATACGTGTAGACGACCGAGACGAAACACAATTGTGGTTAACAGAACGGTACTTTTTCATGGTCGGCAGTTTGTACGAACCTAACGCTGATGCTTTTGTCCAAACAGGAACTGAAAATCCAATTGTTGGCTCTAATGTGTCGTCTCTACAAAAGATTCACGAAAATCTTCAAGGTATGCCGATCTGATACTTGGTCGTTTATGATTATTATTATTATTGTTATTTTATTTTTTCGGCTTCTAACATTAAAAATATTTTTTTATTTTGCCAGATATCGGACTTTTTGTTTTCGGAGACATTTCTATAAAACTAGAAGGCCAGTTTCGATTACGATTTGATTTGTTTGAGTATATGTATGTTTTTTTTTTTTTTTTCACAAAAGTTTCAACATTGGTATTTTCAAGGCTTCATTACTAACTAGTTTCATTTCATTTTCATGCCTCTTTTCTTCTCTCTTTCTCTCTCTCTCTCTCTCTCTCTCTCTCTTTTATTTTTTAACAAATTGAAAACATTACACTTTTACCACATAACTAGAGTTTGTGGGAAATTATGTTTATAAATTATTTTATATAATAATTCAAACCCATCACTCTATGTTTATGTGCTTTGTGGTGTTTTGCAATTTTTTTATTATCACTTTTCATTTCACTTTTACAATTGCAAACATTTGATTTCAACTGATTCTATTTTATTTGAATATTGATGTTTTTAGTGGAATATCTGTTGTATACTACAAATCAATTGTTTCTGATGTATTTACTGTTTATTCGTCTAAACAGTACCCCGGATCATTGGCTTCGACTGAAATTTCACGATTAATATCGGACCAAGGAATTCGGCTTCGTTTGAGAAAAGAACCAAACAGAGCAAAAAGGTATGCAAAAAAGAAGTTTGGATACTTGTGAGCAATTAATGATGAATATTGAAAAATGAGCATTTTAAAATACTGACCAACAATCACCATTATTATCATTGCTTTTGATTTAGGAAATTGACTGAAGACAACAGCGCATCATCGCAGCCACAAGGCATGTTTCAAGCATACCCAGGGCAAGATATATCTAGTTTAAGTATTGATCAGCAACAAATACCAGCATATCCAGATCCAACCTTGTCTCAACAGATCTTTGATAAACAAAATGAATCATATCAATTCCCAGTCTGTCAACCACCGCTACAACCATTGCCGTTTGCGGCACAAACATCTTCAATTCCGTCAGGATCTTCGGCCACGTTATACCATAACCAGCAAGGTCAGCCATATCCGGTTCTGCCACCAATTGCTCAACACGGCTCTTCTGTACCAGCTCCTCCAAGTTCCAGGTATTATGACAGTACACAGTATCAAAATCAAGAATTACAGCGTGTTCAGAGTGAAAATCGAGCAAATACAGGATTATCACCATTCCCACAAAGCAGTCCGTATCCATCTCAATCACAGCATCACCAACAACAAACCAGTCTTGATGAACGGTTAGGAAGTCCATTCAAACAACAACATCCACAACCTTATAGAAATCCACAAGACTTTTATCAGAATCTGCCACCACCGAGACATATCCAACACAGGCGTCCACATTCCATATCTCTATCACCATCAAAAGAGCCAGTACAACTGGGAGGAGGCAATTTTTCCGACACAAGGAAACCTCAGCCGCAAAGTCAAAAAACAGAATTTCCTTACCAGCAACAACAAACCCAGCAGGCACAACAACAGCAACAGCAGGCGCGTATTCCTTTCCAAACGCCTCATCAACAAATATCGCCATACTACCATCAATTATCTACAGATGTCTCACCTATGATCTCACCTCCCTCTGTACCATCTGGTTCTGCGACAAGCAGTGTGATACGCCGTCAGTCTATTGGATCTGGCCATGTTCGCCGAAGAAGTTTACAATCTATTGCACGAATGCATCCTTATGAATACCCGTCTTCAGTTGGGACAAGTGGTGGCGCTAGTGGCAACGCAAGTGGTGTTGGTGGTGGATCTGGAGAATATGCTTTTGCTGGTTCAATTAGATCAGGTACACCATTAACTTCACCAAGCCATTCAAGGCGGAGGTCTATAGTAGTTACACAACAAGAACTTGGTTCATTATCAGCAGCGATTAGTTCTAATCGTCCTCCAACTTGGCTAAAGTCTCAAAGCATGGATCATAGGTATCCCCAGATTTCACGGCAGCAACAGTATGGCGGAAGATTTGGAAACGTTTTTGAAAGTGGAGGTAGTGGTGGTGGCGCTAACATGCTTGCTGGGCCTAGTAGCAGCACCCCAGTGAGTCAACCAACTTCGCCAAACAAACTCCCACAGTTGTCAGCAGCCTTTTTATCAAGTCAATACACAAGTATGGAGGGAGAGCAACAACAACAACAACAGCAATTGTCATCATCATTTCAATTTGGAATAGGTAATCCTGCAGCTAGTTCTACTACAAGCACCAGCTCACCATCAAGACGACCAAGACCTCATAGTATGTACGATTTTTCAAGAGCTGGCGCGAGTCAGTTTTCCAAACTGACATCTACATCAACAACGAATCCTGCTTCTTCATCTGGCTCTTCTTCTTTTCAAGCTGCACATCCTGTTGTCCCTCCTCCTCCTCCTCATCCTTTTTCTCATCCTCCTAAATCACCGACTGGCAAATATGAACAATTGCAAGAACCCTTCACGCCGACCAATAGGCAAAGTCATTTGTTCAATAGAGATTCAGGAATTAGGCTTCCCCCAATTCAAATGCCATTGCAGCAGCAAGGACAACAACAGTCTCAACAAGGTTATCAGCAAATTCAACACAGTTCAAGTCTTATGGATATGATGGGTGAGTCCTCAAGTAGCAGTATCAATACTGGAGGCGGTGTTGGTGTTGGTAGTAGCAGTGCAAATACAAATACTAGGTTCCAAACAGATGCACAATCTCAGCAGAACAAAACGGTGTTGCCATCAATCCAACATTTTAATATTCCTTCACCTTTTGGAACACAACAACAACAGCAGCAGCAGCAGCGACATCAACAATATAATCAGCAGATGCTACCATCTATCAGGCAAGACCCAAACATTATCCAGTCTCATCAACAGCAGCAGCAGCAGTATTCTCAGTCTCAATATCAACAAGGTATTTATAGCCAAAGTATCAAATCACCATCAGGCCAACCATCGCCACCATCCCCACCAACACTACCATCTACTACTACTACTACAGCAGCAGCAACAGCTTCGGCATCAACAAGTCCTTCTAGCCGGTTTATTTTTGGAACTAACCGACGAGGAGGAGGAGCATCTCCTATTGCTCATAGTGGTGGTGGTGGTGGTAGCGACAGTGTTGATAGAATGGACATTGATAGAACAACAAGACATGTTCAAGAGGCTTTGGATCAAGATACTAGTATGACTGGTATACATGATCCTGCTAGACAAAAAAGTAACGACAATGATAATAATAATAATAATG
>JAKTYL010000033.1:7432-35064 GCA_030578715.1 Magnusiomyces tetraspermus
AAAAAAAAAAAAAAAACTTTAAAAATGTATAATAGAAAATAGTTCGTGGCTTCAGTTGTACCGAAGACATTGACTTTAAAGGATTCAGATTAAGTCTCCTCAATTATGATCGCGTGACATACACATGGGTCAAAACATATGTGGTTCAGCCGTATATATTACATAATATAAGTAAAGATAATAATGTCCTGCTCAAACCTCCAATTCAACTAAGCACCAACCCTTCACAATGCCTGCACCTAACCCAATCGGACTTTCTCAAGCTCAAGTTGACCAATTTTATCAAAATGGTGTACTTGTGATTCCTAGCGAACTTTCTAAAGACACTATCAGCAAATTGCTTGCCGAGTCACATAAGCTTCTTCATGAATTCTCACTCGAAAACCATCCATTGACCATGTTTACCACAGGCGAAGGAACTGACGATAAGCCTCATGTTGGAGACGATTACTTTTTATTCAGCGGCGACAAGATTCGGTTTTTCTTTGAAGAAGACGCTTTTGAAGTTGGTTCAGATGGTAGCAAGAAATTAGTCAAACCCAAGGAACAAGCAATCAACAAGATTGGTCATTATCTTCATGGTTTAAACTCTACATTTGAAAATGTTACACTCACTGCACGAAACACAGCTATTGCTCATGATCTTGGTCTGAAAGATCCTCGAGTCCTTCAGTCAATGCTTATCTGCAAACAGCCATCAATTGGAGGAGAAGTTCCTCCTCACCAAGACGCAACTTTTCTCTACACTGACCCGTTATCTTGTGTTGGATTCTGGTACGCTTTGGAAAACTGCACCAAATCAAACGGCTCTTTAGAGTTCATTCCTGGCAGTCACAAATGGGCTCCAGTTCAAAAACGGTTGGTTCGTACTAACGAGATCACTGAAACAGACTCTGTTATCAAAACTGAATTTGAACCTGTCAAAGGAGTTGAAGCTTTGACAAGTGAACAAGAAAAAAAGATTGTTGATAACGATGAGTATCGTCTTCTTGAATGTCCAGCTGGTTCTCTTGTATTGATCCACCACTCGGTCATCCACAGATCTGCTCATAACTTTTCTCCCAACTCTCGATACGCATACGCGTTTCATCTGATTGACGGCACTGCTGTTTACGATAGAAAAAACTGGCTCCAAATCCCTGCCGAGGGTGGATCAGACTTTACTAAGCTCCAAGTGCCGTAGGATAGCCGTTCACTAATAAGGAAGTTGTAACCATCTTACAAAAACAATTTGTGGGGAGCTTAACCTGAGTCAAACGCACTATTCATTTTCAGAGTGTCTCGTTCATCATTTACCATATATCATTTATATGTATATATATATAGAATTATTATTTCCTTTTTTTTTTTCCCCCAAACAAGAAAGCAAAAAATTGAAGTTTTGTAACATTGTAGAATTTCCTTTAATCCACAGTCACAGACTGACCTTGGTTTTTACCTACAAATCAGCATTGGCAGCTGAAGTGACGGAAGAGACTGCTGAAGACACAGCAGTGCTAACAGTTTGAACAGTTTGCGTGATAGCCGAGAAGTCAGGATCGTCAGTAAGCCATCTAAAGGAATCCTTTCCAGACGAAGAAAAGTCGGCGCCCATATAATAAGCAATTCCAATCATGATCAAACAAGTAGTCAAGGCAACACCACCAGCGGCCACGATGATCATAACACTTTCAGAGTCGTCTTTCTTAACAGCAGCATCCTTAGCAGAAGAGGGCGAATCAGAGAAACTCTTTTCTTTACGGGGATAGTGTTGGTCAATGTACTGCTCAATCTTGCCGCACAAGATCTCCAAACGAAGATAGTTGGGATCTTTAGGAGCATTGCGCTGGTGGATTCTTTGGACGTAGTATCTGAAAATATCATAAACGCCCTTGCGATCGTGCGAATTTAAAATGAGCTTGGCAGCTAAGCCACGTCGAATCTTTACATTTTCTTGGAAAACCTTGACGTTTTGGAAAACAAGCTCAAGGGTTGAAACAGCCATGACCTGAGGAATGGCGCAAAAGCGGAAAAGGGTAGCTTCTTCAATGTTATCCAAGTACTCCAAAACACTAGGAACAAGCTCCAAGACGTTGATGACCATTTCGGTCAGCACATCAAGACCCTTGGTAGCAGCCACTTTAGGGTCCTTGAGCTCTGATAACGAATCAACATGGGTCTTCCACAATTCTTTGGGATAAAATGTACGGCCGTCATCAAGATCTTCTCTGAAATCTCTGATAATGTTTGTTTTTTGCAAAAACAAGCCCATGGCCAAATGGAGCTCTGGCTTTTCTTCCAACACTGGTGATCCAAACTCTGAAATAATGGCCATTCTAGTCAGACCTTCGCCCACGAGACCAGCCACGTAATAACAGTACAAGTCGTAGTCCTTAACAGTCTCGAGTCCATCACGGTTAAAATCAGAGTCAATAGCGTAATCAGCCATACCGTTACCCATTCTATGGGTAATGTCTTTGATGACCTTTTGATATTCGGGCTTCAATCCTCTGAAAACACGGGAAATAATGTCAAACTCCTCAAGCACTATGGCGTCCTTCTCTTTAGACCCATTAAAGGTCCAGTCCTTTTTATAAAGGGTCTCGTCAAAAGTACGAAGCATGGGAATCTTGGTATCCAAGGGTATGGTCATGTCATCTTCAACGGTATCTAAAGCGCGTAACACAATGTAGAAAATGGCGATGGGATCACGAAGTTCGGGGTGAAGTTGTTGGATAACTGCTGCAAATGAACGTGATGTAGCATCTAAGAGTTCATAAGATCGCTTGATATCTTTAGATTCTGTCGCCGGATCGCGTGGATAGAGCACGGATGGAAAAAACTTAATTTCGAGAGCTGCGAAAAGCTCGGAAGGATGTAAAAGAAGATCGGAAATTTTACCCATTGTTGATGAAATTTGTCTTGAATTATATAAAACAAAAAAAAAGGGAGTACTAATTTTATGGACTGGAATGAGCCCATTACCCACGTTTCATTACATACATGAAAAATAATCATCACGTGCCTGTCGTGTGATTTGTACTTATTCAAAATTACGCCGTGTGTGTGTGTGTGTCTCTACTAAAGCTTAGAAACTGAATTGTTATCATTTCAATCTCATATACTCTACACACTTTATAAACTCTATACATCCATACGCTCACACCTCAGCATGTCCAACCGTACTAAACTCTTGCTTATGGGCCGTTCTGGTTCGGGAAAAACGTCGATGCGTTCCATCATTTTCAGCAACTACAGTGCGTACGAAACTCAAAGACTAGGTGCAACAAACGATGTCGAGTACTCCAATCTTCGGTTTTTAGGCAACATGACTCTTAATTTATGGGACTGTGGTGGACAAGATATTTTTGTGGAAAACTATTTAACAGCACAGCGCGACCATATTTTCCGAATGGTTGGTGTGTTGATTCATGTCTTTGATGTCCAAAGCCATGAAGTTCAAAAAGATATCAGTACATTTGTACAGTGTCTCAAATACCTTCAGGAGTTTAGTCCTAATGCACGAGTGTTTATTCTTGTTCACAAGATGGATCTTGTGAACCATGAGAAACGGGCTCAAGTGTTTGGAGCAATGATGACATACCTCAACGAACAATCAAAACCTTTTGGTTTTAATTTGGTTGGCTTCCCTACATCGATTTGGGACGAATCGCTTCTTAAAGCATGGTCTCAAATTGTTTGTTCGCTAGTTCCCAATATGGACTTGTTTAGAAACCATTTACAAAAGTTTGCAGATATCAGCGAAGCAGAAGAAGTCATTCTTTTTGAAAAAACAACACTGCTTGTTATTTCACATGTATCTGGCCGCAACGTTGAAGGAAATGTCGCACAATTAGAAAACGGAGATGCCAATATATATGGAGACGCCAGTACTAATCCTTTGCTAGACCCTAAGCGGTTTGAAAAAATTTCCAACATTATCAAAACGTATAAACTCAGTTGCTCCAAGCTTCGATCAAACCTTCAGACTTTGACTTTACGCGGCAAGAACTGTTCATCATACATTGATAACTTGACCAACAATACATTTATTATGGTTGTAATGCCACATCCTACGAGTGGAATAGATGCTACTCTGTGCGATGATGGAAGTACAATTATTGCCAATATCCAAGGAGCCAGAAAATGGTTTGAAAGATTGGAGTTAGGTGAGCTTTCATAGTTGTATATATTATAAAATAAAGTAATGATAATAAACGCAAATATTTCTTGTTTAATATTGAGCACTTGGTATTTGAATTAATATATGTACAAAGATGATCGAAGTAAGTCGTGTTTATAGAATTATTTAAAAGAACCAAGACCACCATTTTTGTCTAGAATTGGCAGATGTTCCAAAGTTCTTCACTCGTTCAGCAGCAGTAGCAGCACTGCTAGCGTTAACAGCTCCCAAGCTCTTTTTGCCAACGTTGAAACCCCAGCGTTGGAGAAGCTTGACTACAGAAGGGGTAATAGCAGCTGTGATAGGTACACGAATGAAAATCAAAGACTTGTGTAAAGCATAAGCAATGCCAAATTCGGCCAGCAATCGACGATCAATTCCAAACCATTTGTTTGAAGACGATGACGAGTCAGAAGAACCGGATGTTGAGGTATGAGAATGTTCTGAACCGAGGTCAAGTTTGCCGATTCCTTCTTGAATGACCTGTGTCGCTGAAAGCAAAACTTCACCTTTATTTGAAGAGTCCGGTGAAAAAGAATCACTGACAGAAGATGATGAAGAGGATTGAGTTTTTGAAGAAAGACCAACAAACTCACGAACCTTGTTTTCCCATTCTTCCATCTTTTCAGGACCCACGCTGTGAACAAGTAAGAAACATATCGGGAGGTCAATAGCACTCAATCCAAGGTATACACCCAAAGCGCTGTATCCGTATTTAGACATGAGGGCTTTAATTCCCTTTTTTGGTGGTTCTTGCTTGGCTGAAGAAGCAGTAGACTGAAGTCTACGACCAGCAAGTCTCCAGAGTTGTGTGGTATTTGATGTACGGAGCCTTTGAGCAGCACGAAGACTGGCCATACGTGTAGATGCAGCAGTAGCAATCATTGCAATTTTTGATAATTTTTTTATTATAAAAGTATTATGGGTATTAAAGGTTGTTTTCTGGTTTTGAAGGCTTTGAATATGTGTAGGAATAAATAAATCAAAAGTTGAGCGAGTAAGCAAAAAGATATTTTCACGTCACATACACAGTCAGGATCACGTGGTGATTTCCATACATGTATATATATATATATATTGACTACTGAACTAATAGCCTAACTCTATGTATTGAGTTTTTACATTTGGGTAGTTGTTTAAGCTTAATTAAATTTTAAACAGCTAGATTCAAAGCTTCCATTTAGGCTTGCGTTTTTCTGAAAATGCAGTAAGACCTTCAACAATGTTGGCAGAAGAATTCATCTGTTTAACTTTCGAGCCTCGTGCCAGGTCTTTTGTCATTCTTGTCAGTCCATGCTGTTCATGATCAGTGTACCCAGACTCATAGCCTTGTCGAATACTAGACAGAGTGACATTCAAGGCTTCAGGCGCAGATAACAAGATTGTTTTTGCATACTCAACAGCACGCTCTTGAACCTTTTCTGCAGATGGTAACACTTCATTGACCAGTCCCCATCGATTAGCCTGCTCAACAGGAATTGGTTCTGCCAAAAGTGCCAATTGCATGGCTACTTGTAGTGGAACTAGTCTACCTAATCTAGGGAGAGCTCCTGCTACAGCAGCAACACTTTGACGAGGTTCAGGAAGTGTGATTTTAGCCCCAGCGGGAGCCAGAACAAGTTCACAGTTCAACAGTGTTTCGGTACCTCCTCCGTACGCAGAACCGTTCAAAGCACAAATGATTGGTTTGGTGTTGCTGCGATTGCTGAGTCCCAAAAAGCCATTATGCTCAACGATATCTATAGACTCAAAAGTAGAAGGTTTGGAATCTTCCTCGGCTCTTTCCTCCACAACAATGTTTTTCCAGTCTTTCAAGTCAGCTCCTGCGCAGAAAACGCGGCCAGTACCTGTAAGAATCGCGACTTGAAAAGGACCCAATTGCTCGTAAAGAGTCCACAGCTCATTGTATTTAGGATGGTCGGCGGAAGGGACTGTGTTTAAGGCCTTTGGTCTGTTCAGTCGTACTCTGAGTACATGTGGAATCGGATAATCCACATCAATCGGTAATTTCAGTTCCTGGACTTTGCTCGTAAACAGGCGTTGAGCTTCTTGTAGATCCATCTTGTTACTGTAGCTTCTCAGTTATTTTCTTTTCTTGATTATAATATCAATTCTATCTAATTCCGCCATTCTCAACCCATGGGTATGTTCAAGTTTTATACTCACCGACATTTACATTTCCCATCCCACATTGACTGGTCCCTCTCCCCACACTTTACGCTTCTCAACTTGTTTTACTACCGAGAATCATATCACGTGATTGACCCCACACTCTAAGCAGTTTCTAGTGTCTTTGAGTATTATACTAGGTCTCGGTTCATTTTATTTTTATTTAGCCTAGCCATTCTGGAGCATCTCAATTCTTGAATTCTTTAAAATATTCAACCTTCTTTTTTCGTCAACAAAACGTTCTTCACAATACACAATGACTGACTACTCCGATATCACAGAACTCTCAGTTGCTTTGGCCAGCCCCGGCGTGCTTCACGTTCAACTAAACAAACCAGAAAAAATCAACTCGTTTAATACCGCCACTTGGAGAGCATACGGCGTTGTTTTCAATCGTGCAGCTACTGATCCTAATGTTAATGCCATTGTTTTGAGCGCTAATGGCGATCGTGGCTTTTGCTCTGGCTTGGATATCAAAGATGCTTCCCAAGGAAACCAATTGATTTCAAACACTGGAGGAGATCCATCACGAAAAGCTATTCATCTCCATCGCCATATCCGCGAGTTTCAAAGTGCAATCAAAGCTTCATACGACTGCCCTAAACCCGTTATTTCTGTAGCCCATGGTATATCATTTGGTCTTGCAATTGATATTCTCACCAACACAGACATTCGATACTGCACCAAAAACACCAGTTTTAGTGTTCGCGAAATCCAGGTCGGTATGGCTGCAGACATTGGCACTCTTCAACAGCTTCCTCGTGTTGTTGGAAGTCAGTCTTGGGTTCGCGATGTTGTTTTCACTGGTCGCATTTTTGGCTCTGACGAAGCTCTGCAACAAGGCTTTGTGTCTAGAGTATTTGATACCAAGGAGCAAGCAATCAGTGCTGCTCTAGATCTTGCAAAGGCATTGGCTTCCTTTTCTCCAGTTGCTCTTCAAGGTGCAAAAGAAAACTTGAATTATACGATGGACCATTCTCTTGAAGACGGCTTGAACCATATTGCCATGTATAATTCCAGTGCTCTTCATACAGACTTTCCGATCGGTCTCAAATCCGCTCTCACTAGACAGCCTGCTAAATATTCAAAGCTTTAGTTTCCTTTTTTTTGTTGTTGTTCTTTTTTCATGCTTTAATGGTCAAGATGGGTTCAATATCGTAAAATATAATAAATTTATAAATCAACATAATCTTTACATATTCAACTCTTTTTTGAAAAATAAGTTGTAAGTTTTGAAACTTTGGCTCCTTTGCTTCCTTTCACTGAACCATCTCTTAATTTCTTTGACTTTTTAGACTCGTTCAAGTCTTCCAATACCTTTTGTTCCTCGGTTAATGGGACTACAAAGAATGGCTCAGTTAGCTTAGTATTGCCGACCAGTTTAGAAACTCGGTAATACACAATGGATGGGCTTGGATTGTATAGAATTGAAAGAGGCTGGTTTTGTGTATTTTTGGGTTTTTCATCAGTTTCATAATAAACTGTCGCACCATTTAACCACTGCTCTACTTCATCTGTAGATTTCAGCATGACTGGCTCTCGGTCATGTAGCCATTTCATTTCAGACGATTCGGCTGGTTTGGTTATAATAGTTACTGTACCATTGTTGTACAACCCTGCAAAAAATAAAACATTACGACCGTTTGTGGCTTTATCATTGTTATCATCCTCTTCTTTTATTTGGGTATCGTTTTTTGATTCGTACACCTGCTTGTTTCCTGTAGGAGTGACAAAATAGGGTATTTTTCTAGGTTTAGACTTACTTTGTTCGTTCACCTCGTGTTTCCACTCATAGTACCCTTCTGCCAATATCACGCACCGATGCGATGTATTTTTAGCTTGCCCTTTGCCACTTGAACCGTATTTTGGTATCTTGTTTTCTTTGCTTCCGAGGTATTTGTACCATGCACTGTGTGTATTCTGTAACGACTCCACTCGGCAATTGAACGTCGAGTATTGGTTCTGTGAAGGACCAAATCCAAGATCCATTCCCCACTTGTAAAAACTAATGGCTTTTTCTGGTTTTGAAGATTCAGACTCGACTATCCTGTATACAGGAACTTGTGATTGTGGGGATTTATTGTAACTCAAACACTTGTTCCATTCTTTAATCAATTTCGACTCATTTTCAAACTGCAATGAATTTGATGCCATGTCAGCTTTTCCAGAACTACTGTCTGGCTTAGTGTCGTTCCTGCCAGAATCTGATTCAAGCTGAGTGGTAAACGTATTTCCATTTTCTGAAAACTCAACAACATTAATTGGCATTCCAAGGTTTTGAAGAGTTCCTGAAATTTCTTGAAATGGCTGAGAAAGTTAACACAAATCTTTTAAAATATTTAGTATTAAACGTACTATAGTAAATGCAAATCGGCCACACATTTTGAATACTTGTAAATAATCTCAATAGATATAAATCACTTGTAAATTGCTGTTTTTTCTAGTTGATGTTTAGAAATTAAGTGCTTACCTGACGTCATAATTAATAAGAATTTATTCAATGTAATCACATGAATCTCACGTTTGGTATACAAATATGTTCACTTTTTAAGCCTTTGGAATCTGACATTATTGTTTAGGATCTTAATATTCAGACCTAATACAAACAAAATGATTCGATCCATCAATTCCAATTACAAACGGTTGTTGAAACCTGCATATTTTCACCATTCAGGTATCAAACCATCAATACCATTAAATCCACTAATTAGCTCATTGCCCAAATCGTTGTCTACAACTCCAAGGAATACTATTACAAAAAACTTTATTCGCTCTTATGCCACTGCTCCACCAAGTGCGTTTGCTCCGCCAAAAAGCAACACCAAAAGAATTCGCAGTTTGTTGCTTGGGTTCACTCTTTTTGGAATTGGCGGATATCTGCTTTGGACTTTGACTGAATACAACGCATACCCACCAGCTATGGCTGACAAATTGAGAGAGGCATTGTATGCCGAGTCTAAAGAGGACTATACTACAGCTTTGAAGTATTACTTGGAAGCACTACAAGAAGCTGATAAAATCAAGGGTTATGCCGAAGCTACATCCTATGAACCTGAACAGCCAGCCAATGCCAGTAATCCATTAGGCATGCCTGGCTCCCCTTTTTCTGGCCCAACTAACCAATTGCCAGACGAAAATTCGTCAAAAAGCTTAAAGTTTTATGTTCCCTCAACCGACGCCTATTACCTGAGTGACGCATATACTGGACTGCTTTTAAAAATTGCAGAAATGTATGATCATGTAGGTCTTCCTGGGGATGCTTTACAGATTTATTGTGAATTATGTCAGTCTTACATGTACGCATTAAATGCCAACTTGGTCCCTGAACACCAAAGACTAGATATTATGCGCCGTAATTTGTTGGCTGCACTTCAAGCATCATTGATTGAAGTTCGCGTTCGTCCTTTAGAAGCTCGTTTGTTCCTGTTGGTTCACTTTACCGCTGCTCAACAAGAACTTATCAGAGCTCACCCAGAACTCAAAGAAATTTTTGCTATAGAAAAAGCTCAAATTACTCCCGTCCCTGATCCTAATGGTCTTCCAGGAAAACGAGCCAGGATTTCCACTGCAGCTGATGATGGGCAATCATCTGCTCCGCGAAGATTTTCATTCTATCTTACCTTGGACTCAAGCGATACCAAAGACGCTTTGGAAAAAAGGATTGAAGCTAGCAAACTTTGGGAACCATTAAGACATGAGTTTTTTGCCGTTCGTCAGATTTTCTCGGAGTTAAGCGCCAATTTGGGTGATATTGGATTAGCAATTGAAACAAGTTTGAATACCACTATCTGGATGGCTGCAGCCGGCTACCCAATAGACCAAACAATGTGGTCCTTTTATATTGGTGGATCTTATTTGTATGCTCAGGCTTTGGCACTTGAAATGAAGCAACTTCAAGAAGAAACTGACAAAAAAAAGAGTCAAACAGACGAGTTGGAAGTCAAACTACAAAACAAGCTACAAGAAACCAAGGATCCCAACACCTTAGTTTTCCCACCCCCTGGTCCTGGATCATTGTCTGACGAAAGTCTTAAAAATGCGTCATCCATTTTCAAAGTCATATTAGATACTATTAAAACACTTCCTGGCAAAGCAAGAAGAAGCAGCAGCATTGCAGAACTTCAAGCATTATCAATATACCAATTAGGCGTCATTGCTTTACATGAAGGAAACTTGAAGAAGGCTGAAGATCTGTTAAAAGAAGCCAGGTTAAGAGCAAAAGGATGTGGATACAATGTTCTTGTTGAAAACACAGATTCGGAAATTGAAACATTGGAAGAATTGAAGAAAGCTCATAAAACCGGTGACAAGGAGGCTTTTTACAAAAGCTTGTATGACAGACGAATAACTACCTCGGTTCTTGACATAAAAATGGATCCATTAGAGAGGGACGGAGACCTTTCTCTTGCTAAGCTTGTAAAATCACAATAATATTGCTAGTTTATTTATAAAATATATACAATTAGAATTGAACCAATACAATTTGATATCAATAAGTTTCACAATTGTAATTTATTTTTCCGAGCGTTATTATTTTATTTTTCAGTTTTGATTCATAACCCTTAACCTTGGTTTTTTTTCTTTTTTTAGTGTAATTTCAGTCACTTCATCAAGTTCCAGACTTAAACAGTTATCACCCACAATGCTTGTTAGACGAGTACCTAGTTTGAAATTGGGGTCTTCTTTTCGGGCTACCTGTTCGAGTCAATTATTTTCAAAATGCACACGCATCCAAAGCCTATCGCCAGTTGCATCTACATTTCAAAGCACCCAGTTGGCCCATTTTTCACAATCGCTATCTCGATTTTATTCAACAGCTCGGGAAACTTCTGAAATCAAATACAATGACAAGGATCTTCGTTTGATGTTTGACTCTTCAAACTTTTGGTCGAAATATAGATCACAGTCACCTGCGAACTCTCAACAAACTGGTTTATTTGATAACCCATATTTGGTTTCACCAGAAGGAATTCTACACTTTACACAAGTCTCATTACAGCAATCTCAAACGCTTGCATCAATGATCATAAGCGATGGTCGTGAGGGAGTTGATGGTGTGCGTTTGATCAGAACATTAGACCGACTATCGGATACGCTTTGTCAAGTGATTGATCTGATGGGATGTTTGCTAGCATCACATCCACAGCCCCAGTACTTGGAGGCTGCACGCCAGGCTCACTCCACTATGTTTGAGTTTATGAACGTTTTGAATACAAGCGTTGAACTGTTCAACCGTTTGGAAACTGTTTTTGCTGATCCTGATTATGCAACTAAACTTAACGAAGAAGAAATTGCTGTTGGGCTGCTTCTTTTGAACGACTTTAAAAAGTCCGGTATCAAGTTAGATGGAAAGTCTCGTGAAAAATTTGTCAAACTTTCGTCACTAATTTCGGAGAAAGGTCACGAGTTTATGATCCATGCCTCTAGTCCGCCAACTGACCCTTCTCAAGGGTTTATTGCAGTCCCTCGCAACCAGCTTGATGGTTTGGATCCTTCACTAGCAAACAGTTTGACAAAAACCGTTGCCAATAATGTCAAAGATGCAAGTAATGTGTCTGGGGCTGCTGCAAATGTTGCCGCCAACGTCGCTGCTTCAGCTGCTTCTTTATTGTTCAACAACTCTTCAACAGTAGCTAAGCATACCAAGCTGTTGATTCCTACTGGCGGTTTTGAAGCTGCAGTGGCAATGAGGTCTATCAAGAGCGAACAGGTCCGAAAAAGCATTTGGATATCCGGTCGTCAAAGCCCTGACAGTCAGCAAGATTCGCGTCTGAGTGAAGTTTTGCGTGCACGCCATTCCTTGGCCAAACTCATGGGTTGCGATTCTTATGCTGAATACGAGCTCCGAGATAAAATGGTGAAGAAGCCTAAGCTGGTCTCTAAATTTCTCAATAAACTCGCTGCTAGCGTATACCCTAAGGCAATGAAAGAACTTAAAGAGTTGGCTCAGATGAAAGCTTCTGCCACAGACATTGCCGATAGAACGGATCAACTTCAAGCATGGGACCGTGACATTTTCAGTTCTAGATATTTACAACAACAACACTATTTGTCAGAAAACCAAGAAGAAATTTCGTTACGAAGTAAAGTGGGATCACTTCCGGAGTACTTTTCTCTTGGAACAGTAATTCAAGGCTTGAGTAGATTATTCAGTGCAATTTATGGCATCAAGTTTGTCCCTGTTGCTCCAAAGCCAGGCGAAACATGGAGATCTGATGTTCGAAGATTGAACATTGTTTGTGAAAAAGAAGGTCTGATCGGTGTCATGTACTGTGATCTCTTCCAAGCACCAGGAAAGTCACCCAACCCTGCTCATTTCACTGTCAGATGTTCACGAAAAGTATTTAAAGAAGAAAATGATAGTGTTAGAAAGCTGGATCCTTTGGCAGATATTCGATACCCCAAAAATCAGACCGATGATGTTCAGCAGATGCCGATAATTGTTCTCATGTGCGACTTTGCTACAAGCGGGCTTAGATCAGACAAGAAAAACAGGTTTGGAATCAAAAACTCCAACTCTGATAACAGCGACAAATCTGTCGGATATGACGATTCTACATGTCTTTTGACCTTTAACGAGGTTGAAACTTTGTTCCACGAAATGGGCCACGCAATGCACTCAATGCTTGGTCGCACAGCTTTACACAATGTCAGTGGTACTCGTTGTGCAACAGATTTTGTTGAACTTCCTTCAGTTTTGATGGAGCACTTTGCCAGCGCTCCTCAAGTTCTTGCACTGTATGCTTATCATTACATGACTGGCGAACCTTTACCATATGCATTACTTCAAGAATACAAGCGTACTTCTCATGAACTCTTGTCAAACTCAGAGACATATTCTCAAATCAAGCTTGCACAGCTTGACCAAAAGTATCATAGCGAAGAGTATGAGAAGATTGCTAAAGAAGAAGCTCAAGGAGAATTTGACAAATCAGCCAATACTACACCTTTAAGCCGTGCTTATTATGAAGTTGAAAATGACCATGGATTATTTCCAGCCAGCCCTGAAAGCCACTGGTACACCCAGTTTGGACATCTTGTCGGGTATGGAGCCAGTTACTACTGTTACTTGTTTGACAGAGCCATTGCGGACCGGGTTTGGGAACATGTTTTCAAAAAGAACCCTATCAGCAGGGAGGCTGGAGAGAAATGGAGAAATGAAGTGTTGCGTTGGGGTGGCTCTAGAAACCCTTGGGAACTGGTTGCCAATGTTTTGGATGCTCCTGAAATGGCAAATGGAGACGAAACAGCTGTTCAAGAACTTGCTGTTTCTGAAGAAGATGGTGAAAGTGTTGAGAATGGATTTTCTGATGTACAAGACTCATTATCAAACGCTGAGCAACACTTAAACTACCCTACATCTAAACAGGTTTTTGAAACCACCAACAATGATCACATCCGTGAACAAAGTAAATTATAATTAACACAACATGTATTAATGTAAGATAGAAGTTTAGTTTATTCAATCAACCAGATTACTATTCACAATCAAGCACTTAGTTTTTACTAATGTATGAGATATATGCAATATTTTCAAGTTAAAACATGTACTAGTCTACATTTCACGTAGTAAAATGCAGTGTATTCAATAGAGCCAAATACAATTAATACAATTGGAAATCAAAAGTGCAGACTTGTTTCCAGTGTGAAAAAATTTTGTATGTCATTAGTTTGTGTAACATCCAAAGCCGCACGACTTGACAATTTTTCACTACTCCTGTTAAAGTGAACTAGGAAAAAAAAAAAATTTTTTTTACATTTTCTTTTTTTTTTTTGAAAAGGTTAAACCAAATGACTACTTTTTATGTTTTATACACATTACAAAACGTAAGGACGAGAAAAAGAGAACTGACCATTAATATACCGTCCCATATATATACGATCATACATAATCATAACAAAAAAGCAAATCCAAATCTAAGACAAGTACATAATATTAATCGGTAATGAAATTTTTTTAAACATAGACTGATCAACAAGACGTCGCTTAGTTGGACTGCATGATTTGCCAGACACGGATAAGGTTATCAGTGTAACCAGCAAAGAGGTTCTGACCATCATCAGACCAAGCAAGAGAGATGACTTCGGGCTCCTTGGCGGAAGCAAAGTCGGGCTTGAGCTCGTCGATAAGAGCACGCTTCTCGAGGTCAAAGATCTTGATGGAAGAAGAGGTAGCAGCGCAGAGCCAGTATCTGTTGGGAGAGAAGGTAAGGCTGTAGATTTCGTCGTTGCCAAAGAGGGAGTAGAGGTGCTTAGAGCTGTTCAAGTCCCAAAGGATGATAGAACCGTCCTTACCACCGGAAGCGCAAAGAGATCCATCAGGGGAGATGGTGATGGAAGAGACGTAGCCAGTGTGGCCAATGTTGTCGGAAAGGAGCTTGGCATTCTTAATGTCCCAGACCTGTAATGAAAAAAAAAAAAAATATTGTTAGTAAAACTGAAAAATTATTAAAGTATTAATAACCCAAAAAAAACAAGGTACTGTTTGATTTTTTTTAAAAAAAATAAAAAAATTATCAGGAAGTGGTGTTTTTTTGTCTCATAGAAATTCTCTGAAGTAGCAAATTTCAAAAATAAATCATCATATTCAAACAGCAACAAGTTTGGATTATCTTTCTCAAAATCAAAAAATTAAAACATACCTTGACGAGCTTGTCCCAACCAGCAGAGATGACAGAGGAGACACCAGTAGAGTCTTCCTTCTCAACAGGAGAGAATCTGACGGAGGAAACCCAGTCAGTGTGGGCAGACTTGTCGGCGAAAGTGTACTTGCACTCACCAATGGTGTTCCAAACACGGATAGTGCGGTCTCTGCCAGCAGAAGCAATCTGTCTGTTATCAGGAGAGAAAGAGACAGAAAGAACATCACCTTCGTGACCAACAAATCTCTGGAGAGTGTTACCAGAGTTAAGGTCCCAAAGACGGAGAGTCTTATCCCAAGAAGCAGAGATGGCGTAAGAACCATCCTGAGAGATAGCGACGTCCTGGACAATGTGGTCATGGCCCTTCAAGGAGGTCTTGGGAACACCGTAAGATTCCTCATCACGGGTCAAGTCCCAGATGATCAAAGTCTTATCTCTGGAAGCAGACAACAAAATGTCAGGGTTGGCTCTGCTGGTAGCGAGGGCAGTAACCCAGCCGTTGTGGCCCTCCAAGGTGCCGCGGAGAACAAGAACTTCGTTGCTCATTGTATATGGTATCGGATCTTTTCCTGCTTGGGGTATAAGTCAAGAACTGACAGATGATGTATGTGGTCAAGAAGAGGCACACTCGGGGAGGTTGAAAAAAAAAAAAAAGGGAAAAAAAGATTTTGAAAATTGAGTGTTGTGTGGCCTCTGTGATGTGGGTGTCTGTGTGTATGTGTATCCTGTTGCCCTAAGCCAGCTGTGATTTGATTAAAGCTGGGTAACCACCAAAAATTATAGGCTGGTAACGTGGATTTATTACCTGATTTAGGCTTATGTGAGGCTCTACGCTAATATGTGTTTTTCACCTGATACTGTTCAGATTATGTAATACCATATAAAAATTTATGAGCTGGGTTAGGTTTGCAATGAAAATAGGATTGGGGTATATCCCGTGGAAACTAGTCTTTGTTAGCGTACTTTTCAGACCTATTTCTGTTTTGGGAAACACACCAGTGACTGTCTATTTATTAGTTTCCTTTATTATTACATTACACAATATGTAACATTGATTGTTATTTGGTGATCACTTTGATCTTTCCCAGTTCATCTTCATCAGTCGAAACCTCCAAGCCGCCGAGTGTAGATGTTTGGTTTTGTTCGTCAATGTCAATCTCCATCTTGTCTGGTGAATCTGTTGATAGTGATTGCGTGGCAGCTTCTTCTGGCTTTTTCTCGCTAATGCTTCGCCAGATGTACTCCTCTTTAACTCGTCCAACTCCACTTACTTTAGGTACAACGGAAATAGGAATGACTTTAGTTCCAGAAGCGTCATTGAGTAATCGGATTTCGCGTCGTAGTTCTATAGATGTTTGTTCAAGCGTTGTGTAATAAGATTTAATTTTTTCTGTGAATTTGGATCGTGTTTGAGATGGGTTGAATGATTCTTTGTTATCATTTGATAATGGTCCTCCTGTTTTTCCTTCTTGTAAAGTCTCTGTCGCGTCTGCTGCTAATTGTAATAGTTGGATGATTTTCTAATAAATAAATAAAAAAAAAGAAACAGCAATTGAAATAATAGTTAGTAATATTAACATGTTTACACGTTTATCAAATAAAGTCATACACTATCAATTTGATTTAACGCGTCGAGTCTTTGATCAATCTCTGACACAGTCATAGGCGCCGTAGACAAGTCAGTAATGTCAAACGGACTGGGATCTGGAATTGATATGACATTTGCAGGTTCTAAAGTATGGGAGTCTGGTGCTATTGATGTTCGATTAGCCATTGTGATTATGTTCAAGCGTGAGGTATTTATATGTTTGTTTGAATTTAATTTGATTTTGATGTAAATGGGATACGAGTAAATAATGTCGCCTATGATTTTTTTTATTGATTTTTTTGTTTTTCCTACAAAACGTGCTAAAAAGTGCTTATTTATGTCGTATATATACGTTTTACATATTAAATCACATGTCGGATCTACCATCCCAAGTATTTCAAGTTTGAGACAACAACTCCAACAGCAAGAATAGCCAACAAACCATTCTTTGAAAATGCAAAATCAAAGACTGAGGCCAAGTAAGAGCCACTGGGAACACCCCAAGATGATCCAGTAACCTTTCCAGTTCTTGGGATTCCTCGAGGGTGGGCAGGAGGTTTGGTCAGTTTGACAATCTGCTGGTTCTTTTCAGTAGTGTATGGAGGATACCTAGTAGCGATGAGCATCTCAGCAACAGAACTGGGTGACTGGCTCAAAACTGTTCGGAAATGCGAAAAGGAATCGAAACCATAGACCCCATGGTATCCACCCATTCCACTTTCACCAACACCACCAAAGGGTGCATGTAAAATGCCGACATGCATTAATGTATCATTAATGGAGACACCTCCACTTCTGGTATGGTCAAGAACTAAAAAAAATATGGGTTAGTTTGGGTTAGTTTTGGCGACATTAAAAATAATAAATAAAAAAAAAAAAAAAAAAAAAAAAAAAAAAAAAAAAAAAAAAAAAAAACTTACTATACTGCTGCTCCTTCTTATCGCCAGAAAAGATGTAGAGTGCCAATGGAGTATCGTGTAATTCACGAATAAAGTCAATTGCTTCGTTGAGAGTGCTGTACTCAACCAAGCCAATCAAGGCACCAAAGATCTCTTCCTTCATCAAAGAATCAGTGGCTGTGACGTTATCAATAACAGTGGGTGCAAAGTACCTGGACTTTTCATCAATATGAGAATGTCCACCAATAACAACATCACCGCCAGTGGTATCCAGATACTTTTTCAATCTGCCAAAATGCTTTTCATTGACAATACGACTGTAATTGCCATGGTCTTTAGCTTCAACTTCGGCTGGGATGGTGTTATCAAGATCCCATCCAAACTCAACGTACACCTTTTTGATTTCCTCAATGAACTGAGCCTTGACAGTCTTGTCCACAAGAATGTAATCAGGCGCCACGCAAGTCTGACCTGAATTGACCTGTTTGCCCCACAGGACTCTTTTGGCTGCAATCCTCAAGTTTGCTGTCTTGGTGACAATGACAGGGGACTTACCACCAAGCTCCAAAAGGGTAGGCGTGAGGTTCTCTGCCGCAGCACGGGCAATAATCCTACCAACCACGCCGTTTCCAGTGTAGATGATCTTGTCCCACTTTTGTTTCAGCAAGGCAGTGCTTTGAGGAACATCACCAGTGACAGCAGCAAAGATTTCTGGGTCGAGGGCAGACTCAAGGATTTTGGCAAGAGCACGAGAAGTGTTGGAAGAAATCTCGGAAAGCTTGAGAACTACCGAGTTTCCGGCAGCCAAGGCAGCGGCCAGAGGCGAGATACTTAAAATGATCGGGTAGTTCCAAGGAGAAATGACCAAAACCGTTCCAAGAGGGTGTTTTTGGATCTCCGTGTTGCTAGTCAAGTGTGTGAGGCCATTGTTTCCGGAATGTTGAGGAGCCGCAAGCTTCTCGAGATTATTGATAAAGTAAAGGATTTCAGTCAATAGCCAGTAAATTTCGGTCAAATCGGTCTCATGTTTACTCTTGTTGAGATCCAATTTGACAGTTTCGTAAAGAGTCTCTTGGTTATCGTACAACGCGTAGTACAAGTTTCTCAGTTGCTGTTTACGGAACTCGAGAGGTAAAGTTTTGAAAGAGCGGAAACCCTCTTGAACACGAGAAGCGAGTTTGGGAATTGCTTCAAGAGGAGTGTTTTCAGGGATATCTTGGTAACTAGTAATTTTGTAGCTCATTGTTGGTTATATCGTATGTGTGTGTGTGAAAAAAAAAAAAAAAAAAAAAAAAAAAAGTTATCAAGGTTAGTGGGGCATTGAGACATTTATATAAAATTTATTATAATGTAGCATAAGTTACGACCAACTCTCTCATTTCATTTTGATTTTTTTTTCAATTGCCATTATAATCGTCAATTCTGAGCCATATTATTAAAAATGCATCATCTGCCCAAGCCAGAGGGTCACTAATTTTATTTAGTTTTGATTTTTTTGAATTTTTTAGTAAGCGTTTGAAAGAATAAATTTTTTTTTTTTTTCCGACTAGAGCAAATGTATTAATTGATTATAATTCTCAGAAAACAAAAATACACAACCCACTACAACAATTGTAATTAGGTATAACCGAGATGCCGAAGTTCTATATGCATGCATATATACCACACAAGCTACAACTTTTACTTGGATGTGTCAAACACGTAGCGACCCAGAATCTCCCCCTTTTCCATCTTGTCGTACACCGATTCAATCTCAGTAAGCCCAACAACCTTGTACGGAGTCTTGACCAGTCCCTTTTTCACAAAGTCCAGAGCCTCGACCGTGTCTTGTCTGTTGCCAACAAGCGAGCCTCGGATGGTGATGGCTCTGAGCACGTGAGAGAAAATAGGCGAGTGGAGCACGGCGTTACTAGGAAGTCCGACAAGCACAATGGTGCCAGTTGGACGGATGTAGTCGAGCGATGCCTCAACGGCCTTTTCAGCAACTGCGACATGGACGACAGCCTGGGCACCTTCGCCATTGGTCAAGTCCAGGACTTGTTTGGCTATGTCGGGTGTTTTAAAGTCCACAAAGCCGTATCCGCCCAAGCTCATGACCAGCTCCTTCTTTGCATCACCGGTATCAATGCCAATTGGGTGTAGACCCATAGCTTTGGCGTATTGAACAGCAAGGGAGCCCAGGCCACCGCCAGCGCCAGTGATGACGACTATATCTCCAGGCTTGGCGTCGGAGTTTTTCAAGGCCTTGTAGACTGTGACGCCAGCACAGAGAATTGGAGCAGCCATCGCCAGGTCGATTTCCTTGGGGATATGGGCGGCATGGGCAGCACTGACGGTACAGTACTCTTGGAACGTTCCGGGGTGGGTGAATCCAGAGTACGTGGCTTTGGGACAGTTTCCGTCAGCGCCTTGCAGACAGAATCTACAGTCGAGACAGGTCGAATTGACCCACTTGACTCCGACTCTGTCGCCAACCTCAAAGTTCTTGACGGCGTCGCCTTTGGCCACGACGTATCCAGAGCCTTCGTGGCCTCCGACTAGGGGGAAGGGTGTTTGGAAAGGCCAGTCTGCTCTCCAGGCATGGAGGTCTGAGTGGCATGCCCCGCTGTACAGGACATGGACCAGCAGCTCGTCGTTTTTGGGCGAGGGAACAGGGATCTCCCTGTGATGGAGCTTTCCGCGAGGCTCATCAAAAACAATAGCCTTTTGAGTTTTGGGAATAGGAGTCATTTTAACAAAGACGCAATTGCGATTATATAGTGTGCAGAGAAATAAGAGAAAGGTGTGTGTATATAGAGTTTGGGCAATCTTAGTGGAACCTAGCCAACTTTATATACTCGTCTATAGACACACACACATACGGCACAAATGAGCTCATCTTGAAAAGAGTTCCAAAAGCCAGCAGGTCCAAGTTGCCTGATGACGGACCATGGCCGCCTTGTCTCCGAGCATTGGAAATCTCCTGGTCTGTGTGGAGAGGAGTCTTTTAGAAGTCTTGTATAGCCGTGTATATGGCCGTGTGGAGAGAGTCTTGTTTTGTATATAACCTTACATGACCCTAAGATTTCATGTAATCTTGTAAAACCTCGATATAGTGTGCTCTCCAATTGTAAGCGAGTCAAGGGCCCTTGTCCCAATTGCAACAACTCTTGCAAAGTATATTGCAGTATTTGTTTGGTTTTTGGCGGGGGAAACGGCAATATGGCTTACATAATCAATTACTAACACTGATTACATAATTGTATTACACCAGTGGTAACAACCACACAACAAGCCACCCACTTCCGACACCACCATGTTGAGAATCTAATCTGCTTTGATTTTCTGATTTCTTATCATTTTTTTTTTTTTTTTTTTTTTTTTTTTTTTAAAACTCGAATCGCTTCAAAAACCTACCTACAAAACTTCAAAACATTGAGCATGGTCATTCAAGACCTGTTCTAATTCTCATTTCGCGTTTCTTCTTTCTACCATTCTGGCAATCTCTGAAAATCACTGCTTTTTGTTCTTTGATTTTTGCTCGACTCTCTCTGTGCACATTGCACACCATTCAATGTTCCATGGCCATTTCTGAATCATCAAATTTGCCTCTTTGCAACTCAACAACAGTCTTTCTCGATAGGAAAGACTTGTTCATATTAGCTATTCAAAACATCTGCGACTCGCTCTGGATACCTGCGTTTTCAGGCTCTGTTTCTGCAATCCTCAGCTGGACTCATCACTTGAACGACAGCTCTTTAGTCCAGCAAGCTATTCAAAGCTCCACGTTTTTTATTCACCATCTCTATTCAATTGATTACAAAGCACTAGTTTCGCTGTATTTATCACATTTACACCACCTTTTCGCCCAAGTTCACGACAGACTCCTAATTGCGAAACCCATCATTTCTCGTCATTTCCATTCTGCCCTAGTCTTTTGCGCTAAAATGTCTCTGCGTTTAAGGGGCTTTGCCAATGTGCGCATTATGCCATTGATTTCCTTATCTGCCCAGTACCTGCTCAAATCTCTTGCTTTCATGTCAAGCTTGCACAAAATTCTTTTACCAGGCATTTATAAAATTTGTTTTTATTTTGTTTTTGCCTTTACATGTGCTATTTCTGCCGCCAAAACTCTACTCCATGCCTTTTTGCTGCTGGTTCTCAAGCTAGCCATTGCTTGCATTGTATTTGGCTTTCGGTTAATGGGAACTTCTGCAGCAATAGTTTTTAACACCCTTGCGTACGTGAGCAACATGTCCTTGATGGTTCTGTATGTCAAGCCGCTATCATATATCATTATGTTGGCGCTTGGCGTAGGCGCAGGCTTTGGAATTATTGCAGGAACAATAATTCTTGTTGTCCAGATCCTTCTCCCGTCAAATCCCACCGAAACGTTCCCTGTGGTGGTAAAGTTTGAAACAGAGGCCAAACCAAAAATTGAAGACTTGGAAAAAAAAGAAGAAGCCAAGTCAAAGTCACGGCGCGACACCTTGTCCCGGCTTGACCAAATATTTGACCAAAAAGACAGAAAGTACGAACGGCAAGCTCCAAAACAATCTGTCAAACATGGATTCGGAATTGGGGAAAATGAGACTGAAGACGTTGAAATTGACTTTTCCAAAATTCACAAGTCTGTTCACAAAGCTCCTGTAAAGGAAAAATATGCTCATGTCCCACGAACTGAAACTTTATCCAGATGTACCGCAAAAAATTCTGATGAACTGTCCAACTTGCATGAAGATGATGAGCATGGGGAAAATATCAACAGCCACATGGGTAGCGATATAAACGACAATTCGACATTATTAAACGATAGCGCAAACGCTGATATCCGCATTTCTTCACAATCTTCCAACGAGTCCCTGTCGCCATCCTCTTGCTCGTCAATTTCTAGCAATTCTGACGAAAATGATTTATACGAGTGTTCTGAATCTAAATCCTTGGTTTGGAAACCTCAGCTGTCGTTAGATAAGCGGCTACAAAACAAGTTTCCTCCATTTGAAGGAACCACCACTATTATTGCCGCTGTAACCACCAGCACGCCCAAAAAACCATTAAGACGGCTTAAAGTACGAACGAAAAAGGCCGAAGTAGTTTTGGATACCCGGGAAAACAAGCTGTACGAAGATGAGGACGGGTACTCAAACGTGATGAACCATGCCGATGATTCGAGGATTTTTATCAATCTTGCGCATGAGTTTTCCAAACACATTCCCAATAGTTATGCAAGCGCGACGAATTCAAGACAATCAAGTCGAGAAAATACGCTCGAAAGTGGACAAGTGAGTCCGTTGACTACGACTACAAGCGTGGGAAGTTTTGGGAATATGGATAGTTCAGGAAGACATCATATAAAAATGATGAAACGGCCGCCCAAATCATGGAACGGTTCTGAACTACATAGTCCAGTCACCCAACGCACGAGTTTTATCAAACCATTAGACATTCAGTCTGATTCTTTTTCAACAACACCGACACCGCACACGCCACCAACAGCTTCATTCTCGAGTGCTCCTAGTTCACGAAAGGGATCCCACGAGAATTTCAAAGGCATGGATGTAGGCCCAGCGTCGTCAGCAAAAGAACCGGTTTTTGGAAACGCAAAAAATGCCCAGCCTATGGTTGGAAATGCTGGTGGTGTTAAAAAGAGTTCATCATTGACAAACATATTTGGACCAATTGCTGAAGAGTAGATTTTTTTTTTTAAAATGGGAAAAAAAAAAAAAAAAAAAAAAAATATTTATTTGCTTAATTTGCTATAATGTAGTATACGAAACCAAGTTATACATACATATATATTTATAAAGATAATAATAATGATAATGATATGATAAAAAGTCTAGATTGAAACTTTAGATTGATTACAACTCAAAAACGTTCTTTACCCAATGGTCAATTACTTTAGTTCCCTCATCGAAATCCTTGTTTTCATAACGAACAACAATTGCGGCATGTGAATGAGCAGCTTTAGAGATGTGGACAGGATACTTTATCCAGTTGAGAGAGTTTAAGTTGTCAATGATTTCAAGTTGTTGAGAGCTCAGGTTTAGTTGAGAGGGAGTTTTGACATCAGGCTGGTCAGACTGTTGGTAGTAAGGATAGTTTTGCAGTTGAAGGACTTTAGTGACAGACTTTGAGGTGCTGTCTTGAATATCGTTTTGAAAGCCATTTTCAAAATCGTTATGAGAGTCAGTACGATACACAGCTTCTAAAACACTATCAACGGCTTCGCCGGCGTCTTGTTCCAACACTTGTCCCAAACCAAACGCCTGTGAATATGGTTCATTTCCTGTTTCAGAGCTAGAGCTTTTGCAGTCAAGGTCGTCATTACCACTACCAACAAGCCCATTATTGCCATTAATGCTACCGTTGACAGCACTACTACCACCACCACCACCACTATTTTCCTGATCATGTCGCAAAGCTTGACTAAACGTCAAAAAAGTGCTGGTTCCAACAAACCTCTTTTTTCTCCAAACAGACAATCCCGTTTGGTACCCGACGTTTGCCAAAAACGCGACAAACCAGATGGGCGCCACGACCAACACTTTTGCGACTTTGAAGGTTATAGACAGCGCCCGAACAACGGATGACGTGATTTGAGAGATGTAGCGGCGTAGAGGGTTTTTGGGAACAGAAGAAGAAACGTTTTGAGCGTTTGCGGACCGGGCTGCAATGAGGAGCGGGTACCGGGTGTCTAAAAGGACTGGAGCGTATCTGTCAATATAGGGCCCGACGACGTTTTGGGGACCAAACTGGGAGTACGGGTCGGTTGAAGAGATACCGCTGGTGTACCATTCGGTCCGGTGGTCGTTGAGGATGTTTGCGTAAAGGACTCGGGCTTTGAACAAGGACAGGGATTTGTAAAAGGGACTTGCCGGGTCGGCCATTACTTCTAAAAGAGGTCTTACGGGGTTCAAGGTAGCGTTAGAAATAGAGCTAGAACTGGAATTGGCACCAGAACCAGAACCGGGATCAGAGCTAAGAATTGTATTTGGATCCAAATCCACAAGACACAATTGACGAGAAGTGTATGACAAAATGTACGGCGCAATTGAATTATACATTTTAGACAAAAGCCCTGTTCCCAATTGCAACACACCGACATGCGGTGTTGCAAAAGTCGTGAAAAGAGCTGGTTCGATTCCCCGTGGATGGTACAAAGGTTTGGTTCCCAGGGTTTTGTTATCGGACGAGGTTTTGCTATCTGATGGCTCCGTGGCTTTATCAAAAAAGCCTCGTTTGTACAAGAGCCCAACACAGTACCGGGCCACCAGTCCACCAAGAGAGTACCCGACGACCGACAATTTTGTCACTTTTCTGTTTTCTTTTCCGTTTTCAATCTCATCAACAGCAGCCTCAATCTCACTAGCAACCCTTGTTCCACAGACGTCTATCCCGTCATACGTATAGTAAAACTCAAAACTGTGGGTCGAATAGACCACCAGTTCCGAGCCTCCATTCTTGGAGTTTTCTTGAGAGCCCGGCTCAGTCAAAGGATTAGGCTGGGCTGCAGAGCTAAGTTTAGACGAGGAGTTGGATTGGACTGATGAGTTGTATTGAGTCAATAAGGCTTCATGGAGCCGTGACATATGTTCACGCGTTCCCCAAAGACTATTTTCAAAAAAAAAAAAAAAAAAAAAAAAAAATAACCAGATCTTGATAAGCACACGCATTTCACATGACCTTACGTTTTCGTTTCTAGCATTTTCGCATGTGAACTATGCAGAATGATTAGTTTTGGCATCTAAAACTTAAAAACACCTAATAATACAATTATCAAAAAACATATATAAAGAAAGAAGAACATGAATCATGTACAAAATAAAAAATAAAACATAGACATATATATAAAGTGACAAATAATGACAATGTGCCGCAAGAGATAATAATACACCATCTCTTTAATTTAAGCGTGACGTCCACGTACCCAGCTCCATACACGAGAAGCCCGTTTCTTGTGACTCTTTTTAAACTCGCTGCCATCCAGCCCCGTTGCGTCGCTCGCAAAGCTGTGCGTAGAAGCTGAAGAAGGGCCTACACAAGAAGCTCTTCGAAACGGTAAAAAGCTGGCGTGGTGGGTGTTGTTGTTGGGGATGCTGAGGTGGTTGCCGTTGTTCGTATTGGAGTTGGAGTTGAGAAATGCAGTTAAACCGTGTGTGCTATGGCTTTTGTTGAACGTGTAAGACCCATAGCTCACACTTCGAGGAGTGTCGGAGCTGAGTAGCATTGAAGACACTTTTTTATGAAACCGCATCTTCTTTTCTGGTTTTTCGAATTTTTCAAGTTTTTGGGATTTTTCAACGTTTTCAAGTTTTTCACTTTTTTCTCTTTTATGGCTTTCTAGCGTTTCAACCTTTTCTTTGCTCAAAGACACCGCAGCCTCTGGCTCTGTTATTTTCGTTTCTGCTAAAACCGCTGTTGGAGAACAAGAACTAGACGAACGCGCACGAGCTTTGGGAGAACAAGGAACGGAGGAAGGCTGGGAGACTTGCTGAAACATGTTTGATTCTTCAAAAGATGCGACGTTACGCAACGATTTCAAATGAAACGCTTTTGGTGCTAATAGTAATGGCTGGTCATTCGGCGTAGGAGCTGTAATTGCAATTCCTTGTTGTAATGAAGATTGAGAAGAAAGTATTTTTTGTTGCAAAGATTGCTGTGAAACATTGTCCGTTCCATTTGAATCAGTAGTATGAGGAGGTGTCGAAACAGACGGAGTCAAAGTATCGTTAGTGGTTGAAGAAAGTCTGTTCAACAACTTGACGTTTGATTGAGGGTCTTCAACAGTGATTCGAGGGGTAACTCGAGATTCTGGATTCTCAGCAATCACTGAAGTGGTGTCGTCGTTAACGTTGTGGTCATCATCATCAACATCACCATCCAGGCCCTCTTCTTCTCCCTCCTCCTTTTCATTTCTAATCACCGAAGTAATGTTGGAAAGACTCGTGTTGTTCGAACTGGCGCTGTTGTGAAACGCATTTCCAGAAATATCCGACAAAATCGAGCTGGAGCTATGGTTTTTCAGAGTCAGTGCCAACAAAGATCCAGTTGTCGATAGCGACAGCGTGTTGTAGTTGCGTGCATATCTAGCACGGTCACGGTCTTTGTTACTAGCCAAAAACAGACTTCCTCCAGCAGCTTCCCCTCTTCCCAGCCCTAACCCTACACCGTTTCCTCCTGACCCGTTACTGTTTACAGACGTGCTGGAAAAGTGTGCTTCTTGGTGTTGGCCGACTGCTGCACTGTTACTGGCACGACGACGCGTGATGGGAGGAGGAGTTAAAGAAGTGGCAAATTGAGGTGCAGAAGGGACCGTAGGCGACATGACAACGTCCTCGTCCTCTTCTTCAATAATGACGTCCTCATTGTCAACAGGCTTGTTGAACGAATGGAACCGGTTGTTGAGAGATTCAAATACAGACTCTGGGGCGGATTCAGAACGGCGGTGGCTTTGCGAGAACCCAGGCTTGGAATCTTGCGAGTTTCGGAACGGACTCAAAGCAGCGTCGAGATCGATAACGGGCTCGGACGGAGCAGAGTTGTAGGAAACAGTGGAAGCCGATGTTTGAGAAGTAGGGATGCCCACCACGAGTTGAGATGAATCAATGTATGAAGAAGAGTAATATATGGGGTTGTATGACGGGTATTCATGAGGAGTAGACATGGAGATATCGGCGATTTGGCCAGGAGCAAAATAGTTTGTTGGAGGAGTAGAAGGAGGATCGGAGATGAGTGGTGGAGAAGGAGGGTAGGAGTGAAGTGAAGAGTTTAAAATCTGGATGTCTGAACCTGACCAAGATTTGACTTTCTTGTGTTTGTAGAGAGCAGTGGAACCTTCTAACGAAGAAGGGAATGGAGTATTTGCTGAGGGTTTGCTTAAACTATAGAAATCATTTGTATCGCTGGCAAATTGAACACGCGGACCAGATTTAGGAGAAGAATGGTTTGGAGAAGGAGGGTTTGAAAGAGAGTAAGAAGAATATTGAGTAGGAAGAGAAGGAACTGGGGGGATTGACGAAGACGAAGGAAGAGGAGATAAAGCCGGGACCAGCCCGGGAGCGGAAGCTTTTAGATCGATTGAAATAGCACCAGAACGACGATGCTTATGTTTTCGAATGGCTTTGTCGGGCTGTGAAGAAGGTTGGTCTTGTTTTTGGAGGGATGGATTATTTTGGGTGTTTTGAACAAAT
>JAKTYL010000033.1:41696-95806 GCA_030578715.1 Magnusiomyces tetraspermus
CCCAGATACTAACCACAAGCTAACCAAGGAATGAAAGAAAAAAAAAAAAAAAAAAAAAAAAAAAAAAAAAAAAGACGGAGAAAAGATGTTATTTGGATACCGTTGATTGATATTTTTCAGAGTTGACGACGTGTAATTGTGTATATACGTTTGTTTTTGAACGGAAAAAGGGCTGTAAATTAAACAAAAGAGAGTGTACAGAGGAGCAAAACGGAAGGGCTAAACATGATTAATAGATATATTTATTCAAGCATTGTTGGGAGGTAGGAAACTGTGGTGTATATATATTTCCACTATTCTTTTTATTCAAACACCAAACAGTATTTGTAAATAATAAGCATTACCTCGAGCCAATCGTTTTCACCAAAACAAAACTTATACAAAACCGATTTCATCAAGGCTCATCGACGCCGTTTCTTGATATGTACACACCCGGAGAGGAAAGAATTGAGCACTAATAACAAACCGCTTAAACTGGACTCGTCAGGTATTTTTCTCGTACTATAAATGTAAGATCAATAAACCTTGTCCGAAGTGGCTATGTCGTATAACTCTGAGTCATCTTTTCTATGGTAAAGAATAAAATGTTTGAAATCAGTTTTTTTTTTTTTTTTTTTTTTTTTTTAAAAGGGAAATGATTGTCAAAGAGAAAATAGTGCATACATTAAAATAAGATTGGGATGATAAAACTCAAGTATTATGATTGCCTTTCGACTCTTTTGAATTACACGGTCATTGAATATATAATCACATAACCTTTATCAAACGAATTCTTCCAAAAAGAGTTTTTATCAATCACCAACACATTCTTTCCAAGTTCACTTGACATTGGTGAAATATTTTATGACAGGTTGTGTCATGCAAAAAGTATTTTTGTCACGTCTATAAACCCAGCTATCACCGCGGATCCAAAAAAACCAGAAAACCCATAACTCCCTAACCTCTTGGTTTACTCTGCCATCACCATTTATATTTTCAAAATTTTTCGCCATTTCTACAATGCCTTCTGTTCAGTCTCTCTTAGACTCTGCGACTGCGGATCCTACTTCTCTCGCCTCTGCAGCATTCGTACTGATGAACAAAAATGGAGAGACTCTTCTTGACGTCTCTTCTGGCGTATACGGCCTTGATGCAGACCATTCCCGTTCTCTTGACAATAATGGGATTTACTGGATCGCTTCTTGTACTAAGCTGGCGTCATCCGTGCTGGCAATGATTGCTGTAGAAGAAGGCAAAATCGAGCTTGACAACTCCAAACAGCTTGTTAAACTGTGTCCTGAGCTCAAGTCTTTGCCTATCATTAAAGACATTGCAGCAGATGGATCAATCACTCTTGTTCCTCACAAGACGCCCATCACGCTGAGAATGCTTCTTTCTCATACTGCTGGCTTTTCGTACTCCCACAACAGCAAAGAGCTGGCCCACTATTGCAATGTTTTCGGAATCAATGAAGGAACAGGTCTTGAAACGTCTATTCTTCAGCCACTGCTCTTTGAGCCCGGTTCTCAGTGGCGCTACGGAGTAGGAATTGATTGGGCGTGTGTCGCTATTTGCAGAGCCTACCAACAGTCTCTGGAATCCCTCATGTCTTTCAAAATCTTTGTGCCTTTGGGTATTACCGACACCAAGTTTGTACCTACCGAATCGATGAAATCGCAGGCTGTTTCCATCTCCTTCCGCACCAAGACGGGCTCACTTGTTCCTGCGCCTTCTCTGAACCAGCGCCCGTTGTCTGAGAACCAAGACTGGGCCAATTCTTCATTTCAGTACGGCGGCAGCGGTCTCTACGCTCGTCCAAACCAGTTCATCAAGCTGTGTGCAATGCTGCTGAACGACGGCGTTTCTCCACATACGCACAGCCGCATTCTATCTCGAGCCTCGGTAGATGCAATGTTTACCAACCAAATCCCACAGTGGCCCAACTTTGGCCGCGACTCGCCCATGACTTCAGTCAAGCCATTTCTTGCAAACTCCTTGCCAGAGGTGTATCCCCAAAAGGGCGACCCTCCACAGGGCTGGGGGTTGTCGTTTTTCTTGAATCTTGTCCCCATCAAAGGCCGACGAGCGGAGATGTCGGCGTTTTGGTCTGGAATCACAAACACATATTACTGGATTGATAGAAAGACTGGAGTTACTGGGTTTCTTGCGACTCAAGTTTTCCCGTTTGGAGACGAAAAGGTAATCAGACTGTTTGATGCTATTGAGCGCCAGGTTTATAAGGAATTGGAGCAAGGCGGAAAGGCAAAGTTGTAATTGGAAAATTATTGAATCACATTTATAATAATATAAAGATATAATTTCTAGTTGAAAGTAAATATTTTATTGACCCGGAGGGGTGTTTAGGACCCAAAATGTTGTCTCATTTCATTATACAAAAGTAAAGACAAAATCCCCTCCCCCAGTTTTTTATTTTTTTATTTTTTTTTTTCCTTACCCTCAACTAGGCGTACGGCTAGCACCTCCTATTTAATGGTTAGCATTAGTATTATTCTTATTGTTTAGGGGGAATCCAACAGGTTCTATTGTGGTTATATCGTTTCAGTTCATTGTTGATTTTTTATGCACAAGAGAGAGAAAGCTTAAGCAGTTTAACATTTACAAAGCACCATCTAATGGACCCAATCTTGAACTTTGAATCGTATTTATCCATCTCTTTTCTCTCATACTTTTTTAGGGAGGAACTAAATGGTATTCGGTTGTGTCTATATGAACCGTTTGTCGTGGGTTAAGCGCTATTATTATTATATTACTATATTGTATTATTACTCAGTTGTACTGGTACTTTACAAATGCACAAAAACAAGTTACAAACCAAAAGTTAAACCAAAAAAAAAAAAAACAATGCCAAAAGGAAATGCAAAAAAAGAAAATGCGTGTGTGTGTGTGTACATGTTATAAATAAGTCATGTCTAAGACCAGCTGTTGCCGTTTTTTCATGCCTTACTTCTTCTCGCCAGCCTTGTCATCAACGGGCTTGGGCTTCTCAGGCTTACTGGCGGTCGGAGCCTCGAACCGCTTATTCGCCCACAGCCTCAGGCGCTCGCCGTAAAAGTAGACAACGATCGGGAACGGGACACCCAGCACAAAGCACAGGATTCCCGAAAGGGTGTTTGCCCAGCCGTAGCCAAGCTTGTTGTACATGGCCTGGCCAAACAAAGGAAACCCAAAGCCCATGAACGACCGGAAGACCTGCGCGGCGGCCAGCGAGGACGCCGAGATTCTCGGGTTCATGTCAATCAGGTAGTTCTGGATGCTCTGGAACATGGCGACGATGCCAAACGCAAAAATGCCGGCGCCAATACACGGCATCAGCCACATGATGCGTGCCTGCGCGCTCCAGCCATACCAAACCAGCCCGATCGTGAGCGTGATGGCGGAGAAGGGCAGCAGCGGCAGGCGGTACTCGGGCTTGGGCACGCCGTTGTTGCGGGCAGTGAGGAGCACGTACACGCGCTGGATGCCCCAGGCCCAAAAGGCGAGGCCCGAGGAGAAGCCAATGCCGAGCGAGATGTACATGAGCCCCGAAATGCCCAGGCTGAAGCCGTAGTAGACGGTCCAAAGGCGCGGGAACGTGACGAGCATGAGGTACATGAAACCATACACAAAGGCCATGTAGAGACCGAGGCCCGTGATGATTGGGTGGAGGAAGATCATGCGGATGGGCCGAGTGACGGCAATGTAGAGCTGGGCCGAGAACGGGAGCTTGGTGATCTCAAACACGGTGTGGAGGTGCTCGTTGCCGGTCTCCTTACGCAGGCGCGCAGCCTTTTTCTGGAGCAGGACGGGCGCGTACGTTTCTTTGTAAAAGACGAGGCCAAACGCAGCAGTGATGCCAGACATGATGGTCAAGACCCACAGGACCCATCGCCAGGTGGTGTGTTCGGCAATAAAGCCCGCGATGATTGGCGCGACGACTGGCCCGACCGTTGGCCCGAGGGCATAGAACGCCAACGCCGTGTTGCGCTCGTTGTCGTTGAAGAGGTCGGCCAGCGTGCCGCCGCCAATTGACAGAGGCGGGGCTCCGGCGCAGCCTGCGAGGAACCGAAACACGAGGAGCTGGGCAATGTTGCGGGAGAGCGCTGAGGCCATGTTGAAGATGGTAAACAGGATGATTGCAATGTTGAGCACGACTTTGCGGCCAAACAGCTCCGAAAGCGGCGCAACGAAGAGCGGGCAAATTGCCCATGCCAGAACAAAGATCGAGATGGAGAGCGCCATTTCAATGTGCTTGGTGACGTGCAGGTCCTGGGCCATGTTCACCACGGCCGGAGACAGGATGGAGGACGCCAGGGGCGACAGGAAGGTGTAGAGCGAGACGATGGCGACAAGCTTCCATTTCTCTGCGCGGGACCAGTTTCGCGGGTTTTCGGGGTCGTCGTCGCCGTCCCAGGTGACGAGTTCCGGGTCAATGTCGACCAAGTCCTGGCCGTCGGTTGGGCCGCCCTCGGCCTCGTCCGGGACAGTCACGTCGTCAATGTGCCGGCAGGACGTCACGCGGGCAGCGACTTCCTCGCGGGTCTTTTGGCGCTCGATCTCGATTTCTTCTTCGGGCGCATTGCCGTAGATGTCCTTGACGGAGTAACCCGAGCGAGTGGACCGGAACGTGTTGTTGCTGCTGGTTTTGCGGAGACTGTGGTGGTGTTGGTGGGGATGGGAGGCTACAGTGTGGGGGGCATAGGTTTCAGGGGTTTTTTGTTGTTCGAGGTCTGAGTGGTCTACTGAGCTATCGTCAGAGGAGTGAGTTTTCTTCAGGCCAGCCATATTTAGTGGTGATGGTGATGATGATGGCGGTTTGAGAGTATTAGATATGATAGGTATACAATTAACTATTAACTATTAACTATTGCATATACAAAGTAAAAGTTTCAGTCTTTTTTTAGTAAAATCAAACAAATTAAATTATTAAATTATTAAATATTCAAAAAAAAAAAATAGTAATTTTAAACCAAAACACAAGCGATTCTTATTATATATATATATATATCCTTTTCTTTTTTTTTTTTTTTTTTTAAAGTTACCGTAAAAGGTTTCACCGACTTTTTCAGAGATTTTATATTAAAAATTTTTTGCTCGCGTTCTCCGGCAGCCTTTGAATAGCCCACGTCTCAATCCGGAAGTTGGCGCCGGATTAGCGCTGTCACTGCAATTGTCGGAAGCCGTCAGCCACCGAGTCTTTCTCTCCATTCACCAGACTTTTTCCATACTGAACCATTGAATAAAATCATATACAATACTCCTCCTCCTTCTTCCCGCTTGCTCGGTTCTATTGCTTGGGCCTGGCAGAAAATAAAAAAAATAAAAAAAAATAAAAAAAATAAAAGAAACTTTTACTTCAATTAGTCATCATTAGATGACTAATGCATATAACCGTTGTGTGTGTGTGTCTGTATTGCTTCATTTTTGCCGAAACGGCGTCGCGGTTATAAGCCAATAACCGAGATTTTTCAATAACCGAAACCCTCGATTTCTCAAATACTCCACACACCGCAATCTCTCTACATTTATAACCTTTTCTACAAAAACCGTAAACCAGCTGACACCTTGGAAACATTAACCTCAGTCCCTGTGCCACTTACAGTTGTTTGGACTTTATATATTCAATATATTCAAAACAGTAAAATAGTAATCTATTTCTTGCCCTTGGATTCCAAATACTCCTCGTAGCCAACAGTCTCCAAAACTTCCGTCTTGCCCAAAACTTCTTCCTCCATCTTTCTCATATACTTGTCAACCTTGGCAAGCAAGACATTGTCCTCCTGGCCACTGCCAGTAGCCAGGATTCGCACAGCCAAAAGACCGGCGTTCATAGCATTGTTGATCGCAACAGTGGCAACAGGCACGCCTCGTGGCATTTGCACAATGCTGTGCAGCGAGTCAACGCCGTCAAGCGTCGAGCCCTTGACCGGGACACCAATGACGGGCAAAGGAGTCAACGCAGCAACCATGCCGGGCAAATGTGCAGCTCCGCCGGCACCCGCAATAATAACACGCAAGCCACGGCCAACACCGTTCATCGCGTAGTTGTACATGCGGGTAGGCGTGCGGTGGGCGCTCACAATCTTGACCTCGTAAGGAACGCCAAACTCAGAGAGAACCTTGCAGGCAGCGCTCATCACTGGGAGATCAGAGTCGGAGCCCATAATCACGCCAACGGCAGGAGTGGTAGAAGTGCCTGCAATATCACTGTACCTGCCAGAGTACTTGAGCCTCTCAACAACCGCGTCGCTAGCGTCTTCGCCAGTGATGGCTGCAAGCTTGGCCTCAGCTTCGTCCATGCTGCCAGCAGTGATGTTGATGTGTCCCATCTTTCTGCCGGGCCTAGTGGTCTTGCCATACAAATGGACTGTGCACCCGGAAACGTTGAGTGCTCTCTTGCAAACTTCCAATTCCCCGTTGGGGGTGCTGGCACCCAAAATGTTGAGCATAATAGTGTGTGTGCTTGGGGTAGACATGGTGAGAGGAGGAATAGCAAGCCCAAGAACTGCGCGGATATGGGCCTCAAACTGCGAAACGCTGCAGCCGTCTTGAGTGTAGTGGCCAGAGTTGTGAGGACGAGGAGCAATCTCGTTGAGAAGAATCAAGTCGGAAGAGTCCTTGGTTTCGCTCATGAGGAACATCTCGACACCGTAAATGCCAGCACCATCTAAAGTCTTGACCGCGTTCTCAGCAACATTTCTGGCCTTTTGCAAAATAGAGTCGGAAAGCCTGGCAGGTGCATAAACAGTATGGCACACGTTGTTTCGCTGAACAGTCTCAACAGCTGGGTAGGAAATGGTCTTTCCGTCCTTAGTGCGGATAACCATCACAGCCAATTCGCGCTCAAAACGAGCAAACTTCTCGGCGTATAAAGGAGTGTTTTTGAGAGCTTCTAAAGCATCAGAGATGTCCTCAGCGCTCTTGACAACGTAGTTACCGCGACCGTCATAAGCATCTGTCTTGGCCTTGAGCACAAATGGGTATCCAAACTGTTTGCCAACTGAAGCGACAGCTTCAGCAGTAGCAGTAGGCACATCCAACACGTCAGGAGTGGGGAGATTGTGCTGAAGATAATGAAGCTTTTGAGTATACTTGTTTTGAATCAATTTGATGGTACTGGGTGATGGGTGGATCTCTTTGACCTTCTTCTGATCCAAAAGGTCTTGCAAAATGTCAGCATTGACGTGCTCAATTTCAACAGTCAAAACATCGCATTCTTCAGCAAACTTGGAAATGCTCTCCGAGTTCTTGAATGAGCCAGCAACGTGAGGACCAACCGAGTTGATTTGAGTAGCAGGAGATCCTTCAGCGTCCAAAATGGCTGTCTTGATGTTCAAACGGTTAGCAGCTTCAACAAGCATGCGACCAAGCTGGCCACCGCCCAAGATTCCAACAGTTCTAGAGTCCATGTTGTTTTGATTGTACAAAAAGGAGTGTTTGAGATAGTTTGAGTATATAGGATATGACAATAAAGTCAAGGACGCTTGAAAAAAAAAAAAAAAAAAAAAGGTTGTAGAGGTAATTGATAATTTTTTGTCAGCCGTATGTGGTTAGGGTTACTAAAGTGTCATTTGTTATGTAATCACCATTTGTTTATTTTTCAAAAACAAAAACCTCACATAAACACAAACACAAACAATCTCTTTTTTTTTTTTTTTTTTCTACATAATTGTTATCTTTCATATAATATTGCCATCAACATCATGGACTCACAGCATAGGCCTTCTAGTTCGAGCAGGTCTACTCCTGTTAACATCGACGTCATTGAAGCACAAAAAGAAAACATCGAGCCTTTGAATTCTGGCAGATCAGCAAGTGCTTTGGCTCGAGTGTTTTCAATTCCTTCTACCGAACAGCGAGAACACATCATTGCTGAACGAGACTCACATGAAAAAGCTGTTCAAGAGGCTGACGAACTAGACGATCCATTAGAAGTGTATTTGAGTTATATCAAATGGGCTACTGAGATGTTTCCCTCGGGCGCAGGTGCTAATGTGGAGACAGAAACTGGAGATAACGCATCAATATCAAACACACACGTTAGCGGCATGGTCGGACTTTTAGAACGCACGACTGCTGCTTTTCGAGACACAGCACATTACAAAGACGATCCTCGGTATTTGCAAGTCTGGCTTCGATACATAAAATACAGCGACAGTCCTCGCGAAGTGTTTGTGTACCTGTACCGCAAAGAAATCGGCAGGTCTCTAGCCAGATTTTACGAAGAGTACGCATCATACATGGAATCTGTCGGGTATACGCGGCAAGCCACGCAGATTTATGAAACGGGGCTGGCAGCACAAGCACGGCCCCTGGCGAGATTGAAAAAAAGATACGAAGAGTTTCAAGAAAGAGTGGCAAGACAATCGCCAAACGTAGATGAGCCAGAAGATAACCCATTACCCGTCGTGAGACAAGCACTGGCAGTAAGATCTGGCGACGAGATATCCGGCCTCTTTTCAGCAAGCTCTTCTCGAGATACCACTGCAAATAGAGATATGTTTGGAGTGTCGTCTCCCAAAAAACGATTAGAAGTGTTTTCAGACCCAGATAACAAGCATTCTGGTGCTACAGGTTTAAAAAGTGGAGGCTGGGATACGGTAGGAGGACTAGGAACATTGGCCTCGAGGAAAAAAGAAAATACAATTCAGCCAGAGCCCTGGGCTGGACAAAAGCTAGACACTGGAAATGGAAGCATAAATAAAGGAAAAGGAATCAAAATGTCAGTTTTCAGGGATTCGGAATTGCCAACCTCTGCTGGGAAATCTTCATCTTTGTTTGGGGATTCGGCGAAAAAGCCAGAAAACTCTTTATTTGCATCTGGATCATCTAAAAAGACACCTGTAACTCATTTTAAACAACCTGAACCAATACCCGGAAAAAGACGTGAGCATATTGCAGTGTGTCTGGAATACCTGCACGATGAAGATGGAAACGAATGCTGTTTGGAAGAAGCTTTGGCGCGAAAACGAGGATACAAATCACTACAGGCGGCTTTAAATCAGAAAAGATGGCCTAGGGTTGATAAACTTTCGAAAGAGCCATGGAAAGAAATCTTAAGAGCACAGGAGGCTCAAGAAGAGAATCAAACTCACTCAAACGGTTTTGAAACGCCAAAAAACAAAAAAAGACAACGTTTAGAGCCCGCAACTGTTGAAGAGCCATCGGTTACACCCAAAACCAAAACTCCACCTTTGAAATTCAGTAATATTGAAGATACCCCAGTTGACCAGCCCAAATTTCGTACTTTGCACACTGCAACTGTACCTTTGCGTGGCGATGGCAAAAGCATAAGCACTTCAAGGCCCTTAAAAACAACTACAACTGTAACAACAACCACGATACCAATTTCAAACGAATCTCCAACTCGTAAACCAGCATCTCCTACAATGACAATGATGACCAAAGCAGCAACTGACGATGTGTATGAAATGTTCAACCAGCCATTAAAAGCAGACCGAAGCCTTGTTACAGAAGGAGAAGATGAGGAGGAAGATGTTTATGATGATTATGAGTATACTGTTACAAATACAAATACAAATACCAATACCAATGCTCGTATTCAGCCTGAAGAAGATGATGAAAAACAGATTCCAAACAATAATGATACAGACAATAATGGCATATGTATGAACGACAATGTTGAAAAAAGCATAGGTATGATGAATTGTTTAGCTTTAGATACAAATCCCCCGACCAGCGACATTGAAACAAGTTTGTGTATACTTCTAAACAACACAGTAGCTTTTAAAAGAAAAAGCTTTTTTTTTTTTTTGTTTTTTTAAACTACTTGTTTTTAAAAAGTCAAGTTACTAATTGTCATGTCTTTCTAGGAATATAACCCGGGATTTTTCTTTCTTTTTTCTTTTTTTTTTCTTTGATTCAGATTTGGAAAAAGAAAAATCAAAAACTTCAACAAACTTAATCAACAACAATGTCAAAACTCCATTAATCACCCGACCTCGTTGCGATCCAAGCTCACATTCTGACCGCTTACTCATTCTAAAACACTGGGAAACTGAGTTACTCCAAGATTCCAAATTCACATTTTTACCAAACGTTGAGTTTTCAAAATCAGGACTTTTGCGACGCATTTTTGGAAATGGTGAGCAAGGCAATGACAAAAATGTGATGATCAAATACCCAGCTGGCAATGGTTTTAACTCTAAAGGTTCGGACATTGAATTGAGTGCTGGCGTGAAACAGTTGTTGGGCGAAGGTGGGTTTGGGCGAGTTTATTTGGCAGATTTGAATGGTTTGAATGAATCAAACAACTCAAAGGATCCTAAAGGGTTCAAACAGCTAGCACTCAAAATCGAAAAGAGTGATATACCTTGGGAGTACTACATTTTAACTAAAGTCAAAAAGTACATTAACAATACGGAGGAAATTTTACTGAAAAACAAGAAAGAAAACAGGGAATATGCCAAATTGTTCAGACGCTCTGTTATATCACCACAGTCACAATATCTTTTTAATGACGAGTCGCATCTTTTTTTGGAGTATGCTGGGCGTGTGACGTTAATTGATGCCATTAACTGTTTAAATATGCTTAGATCATACCGATCATCTGGAGTTGTGGCAAAAAACGGATTATCTAAACAAGCTTCACACGTTCAACCAAACCTCTCATTCACTGGACCCTTAGATTACCTCGGTGGAGACGCGCAAGGTGGTATTGGAGAGCTTTTGGCTCACAGTATTGCAATCCAACTCATTAGGACAGTGCAAGGAATACATCAGGCTGGAGTTTTGCATTGTGATATCAAACCTGATAATGTCATGTTGGTATTAGATTCTCCATTTGACGCTCCCCTAGACCTCACTTCTTCATCACACGATACCCCCTTAGATACCATCCTCACAGCTTACAAACACTTTCAAATCAAACTGATTGATTTTGGTCGCGCAATTGACTTGTCTGCCTATTCACCAACCGTAGCTTTTGAAGCGACCTGGAAAGCAGACCCATCTGAATGCTGGGCTGTTCAGAAAAGAAAGGCTTGGAAGTACGAGATTGATTACCATGGGATAGCTAGTGTGGTCTACACAGCATTGTTTGGGAAACATATTTCTACATGTGCTCGAAGAGGTGTGAGAAAGGTGGGTATTTCTAGTAGCGATGGAGGTTCGAAAGAAGATATCATACAGATTACTACACCATTCAAAAGATCATGGAACCAAAAGCTATGGAACAAAGTTTTTGAAACTCTTCTTAATCCGTCGTTCTTTAGTCACCATCAACCCAGTTCAGATACACGTTTAGGTGATGATGAACTGAGTACAATGAACGCTCAACTTGATGAGCTGGTTAAGGACTTGTGTGAATCGTTGACATCTATCACCCAAAAAGACTCGGCAAATGGAAATCACCAAGTTGGCAACTATCAATCAAACGGATACCAACCTAATAGCCATCACAAGCTCAATTCCATGTTGCAAAGCGGGGTCGATGGTTTGAATCAAAGCATAGATCCTTTTTAGTAATACTCCACATAACTAATAACATCGCTATGAAATGCTTTTAAATGCTTGTATATGATTTTCCCCACATCTCCTTGATTTTTTATTTTTCTTTAAACTAGCCAATTTGAAAATCGGCTAACGACGGTAAATTTCAAAACGTAAAATCCAAATTAGCAAATTCTTAATAAAAAAAATTGGTAAAATATTCAATAACTAGCATTTTACATATATATATATATATATATAAAAAAGCCTCACTCACTCACAAAAATACTTTATTTATCATTATTTGCAGAGTACTCTTTATACTTGTCAAGATTGAACTTTCCCATTGACAAGATCTGACCATCAAGTCTCCAAGGATAATCGTTAGGATGCAGAATAGCTTCAATCATCTTCGGACCTTTAATCTTCTCATCTTCTCCAGTTTTTTGTCTCTCTTCAAGCAGTTTGCCCAATTCCTCTTTTGTTGAGACTTTAGTAGACAAGCAGTTGACACCTTCAGTCCCGCCAAAGACTTCCAACAACTTTGTCCACTTCCAGTTAGGGCAAATGTCATTGTAGATCTGTTCAGGTCCCCAAATAGCGCGCTCAATACTGTAACCGTCATTATTAAGCAACACCACAGTAATATCCAATCCATAGCGAACCATAGTTCCCAGCTCTTGGATAGTCATTTGTGAAGATCCGTCACCTTCAAAAAGAATCACACGGCCTGAAGAGTTGAGATGTCCAGAGACGGGCTTGCCTCCAGATTTCTTCAAATCTTCAGCCAGTTCTCGTTGGGCAAAAGCTGCGCCGACAGCTGCTGGCAACGAGTATCCAATTGAAGAATAAAATGCTTGGGTAATATGCTTTGTGTCTGTTGGGAATACGAAATCTGGAGAAGCAAACTGAACAGTTCCAACTTCTGGAATCACAACGTCTCCTGGCTTCAAGAACTTTGAGAATTGAGCAACAACGTTGGCAAGTGAAAGCGGAGCAGGCAAAGGCTTGTCTTGTGTAAGTTTATGAGGAGGTGGGGTAGGACGTGGCGAAACAAGCTTGTCAGAGTTTAATCTTTCAACCAGCTTGGCAAGAACTGGTCGGAAATGGACATCCTTGTACATCTTTCCTTTAAACTTGATGTATAAAGGATGCAACAAAGCGAGATTCTCGTCCTTGATCCTGCGAGTGAAACCACCAGTATTGGAGTCTGATAGTAAAGGACCCAAGTTCAATACAAAGTCAGAATTGTTGACAGCATCAGCAACACCTGGAGACGAGAGATCGCCATTGTAAACACCTCCAAAGTACTCGGTAGTCTCATCGGCAAGACCTTTAGCCAAGAGTGTTGAAAACGCAGGGACTTTAGCTTTCTTCATCAAACCCAAAGCCAAATCTCGTGCATTTAATCGTTCAGTAAGGGAATCGACCAAAATGCAAGGATTCTTAGCAGCATAAAAAGCATCAAGAATATCATCAACCAATTTGTCTTCCTCTTTTTCAGACAAGACTTTCTTGTTGGATATTTCCAAGTCAAGTGGGCTAGAAAGAAGTGAGGAATCAATAGGTTGAGGAACCATGTCAACAGGGACATAAATATAAGTAGGCAATGCGTTTTTATATGCAGCTGAGATGGCTCTATCAATTTGCTCAGGTGCTTCACGTCGGTCTGTCAAGTAAACCTGCTCACAGCAAAAGGGTTTAGAAGTGATTGGATACACTCTATGGTTAGCGGGTCCAGGAGCATGGCCTGGATTTGGAGAAACGTGGTGAATCAAGAGTCCTTCTTCTTGAATAGGTCTTCCAGTTGTTCCAACAATATGAATAATAGGAACATTTTCGGCAAAAGCACCAGACACACCATTCAATGCTGACAACTCACCAACACCATATGTAGTGATCAACACCATTGGCAAGCCTCGAACTCGGGCATATCCATCAGCAGCATATGCGGCATTCAGTTCATTACAAAAGCCAACCCATTTGAGAGGTGAAGGCTTTTCTTTGGAACCAACAAAGTGGTCTAAGAGGGTGAGGTTAAAGTCTCCAGGTACACCAAACGCATGTCTAATACCTAGTTGGGAAAGACGCTGGACGATGTACTGTCCAAGAGGAATAATATTAGATGTCATGGAAAAATAAGTGAAAAATAATAGTGAAAATTAGAAAATAGTCGAAAGTAAAAAGAAAACTGAAGATTTAAAAGAGAAAAAAGAATTGAGAGTTTTAAAGGATTTCCTGGCGCTTAAATAGGTGTTTATTTTGGACTCAAACCAAACAACAATAGACGTTGATAACCGAGATTAGCGGGGTGAACCTAAGACGAACTAGAAGGGATGGCGGAAAACTAGGCACGTGAGTTTCATTTTTAGAAGCTGACGGCGAACTTTAAAAAAACACAAAAAAAACGTTGTTGACATGATTTAAGAACTAGATGTATTACAGAAGTTGACACATTATATTTATAATCACTTGTCATCTCTTATTCATCATTAACAATTATTTTCATGTGAAACTTTGTTGACCCCTAACCCTCCTCCCGTGCATTTTCAAGCTGCTTTCATTTGCTAAAACCTTGTTTTTTCACTTAAGTCATTTCTTCCTTTTACCTATTCACATCACGCATATCACTCACAATGGCGAACCCTTCTAAAAAGGCTAAAGCTTCTACTCCCAGAGTAACAAGACAGAGCTCCAAAAGATCTCATGACCAGGCATCAGACTCTTCTACTGAATCTTCGTCTTCTTGTTTGTCTGTGCCCACTCCTTCTTACAATGGGTCCAAGTCAAATACCCTGAAACCTGTGAAATCATCTGTTTCAGTAGCTTCTAGCAAACCTTCCAGCTTACGTTCTTCCAAGTCGTTTTCTTCGTTTTTCAACAAAAACAAGGGCGATAATGGTTCTGGAGAGCAATCGAGCTCTAGAAACAGTTCTACCACGTCTTTGCACGGTACTAAACGTAAAAGACGCACATTATTCGGATTCATTAATAGCAACGCTGACAGTGGAACAAGTGAAGATGAAGATAACGATATCGACAACAATTCTGAAAACGATTTGGAAAGTTTAGATGACAGATCGAATTCTCATCGCAGCAAACGTCGCAGAAACAATCGCGATATTAGCACTCTTAAACAAGAAGAAGAAGAAAAAGCACGTCTTGCTTTTGAAGCCAAGGAAAAAGAGTACGATGCCGAGCTTCCTGAAGAGTACAGAAAGTTTAGACCTAGAGGATACCGATTCAAAGTTCCCCCTAAAGACAGACCGGTACGGATATACGCCGATGGTGTTTTTGATCTTTTCCATTTAGGCCACATGCGTCAATTGGAGCAGTCTAAGAAGGCCCTTCCCAATGCCACATTGGTGTGTGGAGTACCTTCCGATGAAGAAACGCACAAAAAGAAGGGATTGACCGTGTTGAACGATTCGCAAAGGTGTGACACCTTGAAACACTGTCGCTGGGTCGACGAGGTGATTCCAAATGCGCCTTGGTGCGTGACTCCAGAGTTTTTAAAAGAGCATAATATTGATTATGTTGCTCATGACGACTTGCCATACGCGTCTGCTGGTAGTGACGACATTTATGCGCCTATTAAAGCGGAAGGTATGTTTTTGACTACACAGAGAACGGACGGTATTTCCACATCTGATATTATTACAAAGATTATTAGAGACTACGACAAGTACTTGATGCGCAACTTTGCAAGAGGTGCGTCTAGAAAAGAATTGAACGTCTCGTGGTTGAAAAAGAATGAGTTGGATTTGAAGAGGCATGTGCAGGAATTGAGAGAATCATTCAAGTCGAAATATGCGGATCCCAGCAAAGATTTGATTAGTGAAGTCAGAGCGTATATTACAAATGTGCTTGGAAAGAACAACAACGAAAAGCATAGAAGTAAGGGTTTGACACCTCGAAGTTCTGTCAGCACTGCAGGAGGATCAGAGACAAGCGGAAGTCTTGGCGACGTTCCAGAACTTGAAATTGAACTTGGTTCTGAGCCTGATAATCTTGACGACACAGACAAAGAACGCGAAAGTATTATCGGCAGATCACGCTCTCCAGTGACTGACTTTGTGGACGAGTATGCGGGTTCATCTACAAATACAACATTCCACCCACCATCAGTTGTCGGAACGTTTAAGGGGTGGTTGTCCAGAAAATCGTCAGCTTCTTCATCACCTCAAGTTGGACCTGTCAGTGGTCGCTCCAAAGAGCCTGAAAATTTGAATTTGGATTAAATGGACAAGGAAAAGCTGGAATAGTGAAGGAAGTTTATTAATTGTATGAGTTTGTTTTTGTTTCAAAGTATTTTAATAATAGTAATGATGAATGCGATAATTAATTTTTTATTCAATTTCTCTTTTGTTGAGTAATTTTCTTATTTTTTTTTTCATAACTTTTTTTTTTAATTTTCTGGGTAAAAACATCGACTGATTTCAACTTTATTTTATTTAATTTTGATTTTGATTTTACTGTTTATAGAAGTGTGGGTACCTACTGGCTCAATGACATCATTTGTCATAGAATGTGCTACATAATTACTACACAACACCAAATGTAAACATATTAGCGGTACTTCCTGGCTTTTCAACACATATTTCGTCAAATAATATACAACCGATACGATTGTTTCTTGTCTCATCAACTTAGGCTTTGCGAGAGTTTAGCCCGAATACAATTTAATTCATATCCACTTGACTCTCTTTGCCGACTTCAAGGTTTATAATCCCCTTATGGATTTCAGAAAGGTTGCAGTTGCCTGTATTCCTTCCTTATTTCCTAATAGGAACTTCATATCCAAGTCTGCTGAGGGCTTTTTGAGTTGATCTCTCTCTTCGGAGTCTGTTGCAGAATGATTGATTGTATTGGTTTATAGGCTATGAAACTACCTTCGTATCCCTCGGAGCGGCTGTGCTACAGAATTTCTGAGTAGCACGATATGACCACGGTCTTGGTCATGACCGGTGCACCCACCTGTTGTTGCTTGTTCATCGTTGGTATGGATTTTCACCATGCTTTGTTCGGTCGCTGGTGGGGGGTGAAGACCGATACGATCGATACCCTGACCTTGATTTCGAGCTTTTTCGGAGTCCTAGCCCGAGCCGCGCTACACATCACGGCTCACTTTTTGACACAATGCTCTTACCGGTATATGAAGTCCGACTAGCGAATCGGACCCAGGCTACTGGGAGAGGAGCTGGATTCAGCCGATTGTTTAACCAACCAGACCACCAGGCTGCTTGCTCATGGCTCCCAGTTCAAAATATCTGGATAAGCAAAAAGCAGAGCTTTTAAGACTGTTGTTTAGCAAATGTATATAAAGTCACATGTTAATATACTTTACCTATTTATTTTCATCTGCCAGTTTTCAAACCATAAAAAACAAAAATCCTCAACTAGATTCTTTCTTTCTCCTCTTATCGCCATCATCAATTCTAATCAGTACAGAAAATTTTTTTTTTGTGACTGGTTAACGTTATTCCAGAAGTAAACATTCCCAAAAACGACGATTCAGTTAATTTTCATATGATGAATCGACCTGTACCCATTTCAGCAGCTACACTCAAGTCATGGCTTGAAACACCTAGTATTGCTGCCAAATTGGCAATCATTGATGTCCGTGACGAGGATAGGATTGGTGTACGTAAATAGCTAGTCTTTATCTTATTATATTCTGTTTAACTTTACTTTATCCTTTTTTGAATTATTTCTAATTGGCCTTTAACTAACCACTGCTGTTTATTTATTATTATCATTTTTTTTTTTCTTAGGGCCACATCAAATCTTCAGTTAATGTCCCATCCTCATCTTTCCATGCCAGCCTTCCAAACCTCACTCACGACTTGTCGACTCATCACAAATCCAAGGTAGTTTTCCACTGCCAGCTGTCACAGCAAAGAGGTCCTAGCTGTGCGGCTGCATACTTACGGCACACGTATGGGACGTCGATTGCTAATGAGCAGGAAGTTTATATATTGAGAAATGGGTTTTCTGGCTGGGCTGGAGAGTTTGGAAAAGACTCAACTGTGACTGAAGATTTTAGACCAGAATATTACGAGTAAAGAGTGAATTGGTGACGATGCTACAACATGATGAGTTCTTTAGTAACTACTAGCTTTACTCTTTTTTTAAAATGCTTGCAAAAAACCTGTCAACTACACACGTTTTTTTTTTTAAAACTTTCTCTTTTTTTTTCTTCTTCTTCACATAAGTTCTCAGCCGTTTGTTTATCAAAAATGTTCAATTACTATTATGAATTACTTACTTATTACTTATTTGCTACTTAATTACTTCTTCCTACTTATTGGTTATTCATTTATCTTTTATTTTACTCTGAAGTACTCTGGAACCAAAAGTTTGCAAGAGTAGCTGCGGCCAAGGCTCCGCAAATAAAGTTTGGTCCAAATCTGTCATCGTATCTAACTGCATCTTTGTTTCTAATATGATAGACTCTCCAGATGTACAACACAATAGCATAGATGATGGTAGCCACTGCCGTCAAGAAGAATCCGACTGAAGCCTTAACAGCGGCGTGGTTACCAAAGTTTAACAAAGCACCTGCCATGGCGGCCATAATGATGGCGACGTGGATCCATGACAAGAAAGTACGTTCGTTAGCAAAGTACACCTTGGGCTCAATGCGGACAGGTACACAAATACGTTTGCCCTTGGGTACTTTGATGTCGCTGATGAACTCAGTAGTTTTGGGAATCTTAGCAACATCGGCAGGCTCAAAGAAGAGCGAGTAAATGAAGTCGTGGACGGCGTAGTAGGGGGAAAACAAGACGGACTTGAAACTTTCGCCTGGGACTGGACGACGGGTAATAGCACGGGCTGCAGAGCCGAGTAAAGGTGAGTTCTCGTTAGCATTGTGAACAGCAGTAGAGTCGGTACCGGAGCTGAATGCGGGTCTGTTGTCGAAACGAACAACAGGACCAGCGCTTCCGACAGCAGCTTCTTCATCAACATATTCCAAATCACTCTGGTCATCATCATCATCATCATCATCATCGTATTCACCTTCGTCACCACCAGACAAAGAAGATCCGTAGTGAGCAGGACGCTCAATACCGTAGTGCTGCATAATGGGTTTGCGGATATCGGTATCCATCTGGGGCAACCAGAAGGGAATCAAGTTAGTCATGTCGGGCAACAAAGTGGCACAACCGTGAATGAATTTAGAGAACTTTGGAACGGCCTCAACCAAATGTGAAGCAACAAGTTCACGGACCCAAGCAGGAGGTTCCTGACCAAGCTGGGTTTGCAACTTGACTTCTAAAACAGCGTATGGGAAACGCTCAGCATCACCAGGAGGAAGCTGAGAAAATGGCCAGTCAACACCGATATCCATTCTTCTCCAGTTACCGTGAGTTCTGTCTTTACCGTCAAAGTTATCTTCACGGACCATGGTCAATTCAGTATCTAAAGAAATACGGACACGGGCATCACCAGGAAGCTGGAAAGCAGTTCTGTTGTAGAAAGATCGCATAACAGGACGCAGCTTCTTGGTAAGAGTGGTGTACTGGACTTCTCTAGCAAGAGCCTCCAAAGACTCAATTTCCTTCAATGGCTTCTTGCCTTCCTTGCGAGCCTTCTCAAAGGCTTGTTCAACAGTGTATTTACCGTGCAAAAAGTCGTTGACGTGCTTTTCCTTCAAAGCAAAACGAGCTTTAACAGACTTTTCACCAGTCCAGTCTTCACGATGAGTTTTACGTTCAACGAAAATCTGGTCAGATTTCATGCCACCGTACCAACGAAGACGAATAGCTTCAGCACCTTCAGTCTTCTCAAGACGGCCCTTGTACAAGTCCAAGTCTTTGTTGTCATAGTAGATAGAAGTAATGGCAGAATCCTCAACTTCAAATTCTTTACTGGAGTTGAAAACAAGTACGGGCAAATGCTTCAAGATAATAAGTTTAAGTTCGGTAATGTTGTCAGGATGAACCCAGTACTTTGTAGTTTGACGAACGAAGTTTTGCTGAGCACCTCCGGCAGCACTGTCACCACGAACAGGGTTACCTCGAGTTCTAACCAAGTCATAAAGCTTTGACAATTTAACGACGAGGAAATCATAGTTTTCCTTGAAAAAGGGCTTTGCGTTCAAACGAACAGCGAAAATGGGCTTCAATGACCAGCCAGTCTGCTTATCGTGCTTCTTGATGATCTTCTGGAAACCGGTGTAGTTCAATCTGGAAAACTTGGCTAAATCATGGACATCAGCGATGATATCAGACAACTCTTCTTCCAAGTCTTCAAACTCTTGTTCGTCGGGCTGGTTAGTATCCGACTCCAAAGCACGAATTACAGAATTGACGTCCTTCTCAGCATCCTTAATACGACGAGAAATCTCGCCACTCTTGACCTTCTGGAAAGTGTAAACCTTGTCCAATTCGGCTTCTAAAAGTCCAACAAATCTTTCTTCGTCTTTGCTGGTCCAGGTGTGCGAAGCCAACGTCTTTTTCATGTCGGTTTTGAGCTCATCGTAGGTGATGTAGTAGTAGTAGTAGTCGCGGATAAGCGACGATTTGAGTTGAGCACCGAACTTCATTTCGTCTAGATCCTTATTCTGGTTGGATTCTGTTCAGTTGAGTTAAGTTTAATCTCGGTGAATTGAAAAGAAAGGTAAAAGTGAAAGATTAAAAAAAAAAAAAACCTGGAAAAATCAAAAAAAAAAATCATGTTGGCTGCACCCAGCACGTGGGGCTGAACAAGAGCTTGAAAGAAGGTGTTGCTTATAGCCAATACCTGTCGACACGTGCAAAAGCTGTTGCAGCCTTATGAAAAAAATTATATTACAAAAGTTATATTAAATTACTTAATGTGTCATTACAAAGTTACAAATTGTATTACCTTATTTGGTTTTTTGTTCCAAGTACTTGGCGTACTTTTCCAATCTTATCCTCTTTTGCTCAGCTTCATACTTTTCAATCTCAGCATATCTTGTTCCACACAACTTATCCCAAAAGGTGAAGAATGGCTGAGCATAGTTTGTCTTGATTCCAAAATGCTGATGATGAATGTCATGGTACACTGCGTTATTTGGAAACAGTTTTTGGAACGGATCGTATGGCAACTCGTATCCACAGTGGTCATCAATAGTCTTGAGAGTGCTGAATGTGTACAAAATGATGCTTTCACGGTTAGAAAGGTGAGCAGCCATATGTGCTAAACCAGTTCCCAACGTGTCCAGCAAAAAGCCTTCGAGAAGACTGTTGTAGAGCGCACCAAATGCGTAAGGAATGTACAGTCTGTGGTGTACACTGTGAAGGTTACGGTAAAGGAATGAGTAACTGTGCATAATGTAATGGAGTGTGAATTGCCAGGTATCAATAATCAGAAATGCGGCAAAGAGCTTGAGGAATGGAATAACAATGTAATAGACAACTTGGGCAGCTGGTAAGGAAAGTCTTTGAGAAGCAAGACCAAGGAGCTGAAGAACTGAAGAAAGTAGTGGAAACGATTTCACAATTCCCGCTGGTCCTAATCCACACGAGAGTGCGAAAAAGTTTTGAATTTTCCATAGCTCAAAATCCTCCATGCCTGCCATTTCAACTGGATCAAAGTAATCAACAAGTAACAGTCCAACAGAAGTTTGGATTACATGCTGCATAATAACGGATTGCACAACCTGTCTCAGTGAACATTTGTTTTTCTTAGCAAGTTCGGCAGGAGTATGAAGCCGGTATTGCAAAAATATATCATGGGTATCGATGTAGTAAAAGAACAGACCGTAGGACCAGTACGCTATTAACGGTAATAAGAGTGCTAAATGGCCATCGGAAATAAAGGGTAGCAAAGAAGGACGAGGTGACAAGTTGATGAGTGGAGGTTTAGACACAATGAATGTGCCGTTATAGAAGTCGAGTGGTTCAAAGATCATGGCGATAACTGAAACTAAGAGTTGGTTGATGATAAATGTGAATGAAGAGCGACTTTTTGATGGCTTTTATATGAAAAAGGGATGAGATCATCCCACAAGTGTATGTATGAAGAAGTGGTGTTATTTTTTGAATATTGTGACTTTTTTTCACGTAATCTCCAAATAAAAAGTGGGTATTAAGGAGTTGATGAGAATGAGGAGTTGATTATATTTGTTGATAACTTGGTTGAAATTGTGAATTTACAAAAAAAAAAGAGAAACAAGTTTTTTTTTTTTCAAACATGACTTTAAATATAACTAGCTTTTATTGAAATATTTTAACTAGCTACAGCCGTACATATCCATTAAGTAACAACTCCTAACTGGGACATAACCAATTAGTGTCCAACCAACCTGATCAGTCCACTTCGGATCACTTCGGGGCACTAAAAACCTTGACAAAACACATTCATTCCTTCTTCACGAAATGTATCCGAAATGAACCCCAGTTCCGACAACTTGATGTTCAACATGTTTTTGCTGTTGCTGGTTGCGCTTTTCTCGTTTTGCTTTGGCCAGTATGGTAGTTTGGTTTTTTCTGAGTTGACATCTCCGTTGTTTGCAAATGCAATGAAGTAACCGTTATAGACCTTTGATGGACCGAAATCAAGTTCGTACTGCCACACAATATCTGAAGCATGTAAAGTGCCGACATATGGAGTTCCATAGCCTGTTGAAGCCAAGTAAGAGTACACAGGTACGTCGCTTGGAGTGTTGCTTGTCATGAATCTACGAGGTGCCTGAAAGATGGCATCACCTAAAAGCGCAGCAGTGCGCTTGAATTCTGGAGTGATAGAATTGAGGCGCGAAGTACGGAAGGGAGATCCCATTTCGGGAGATTCAGGATACGCTTTGAGGATATGAAGAATGAAGGAATGATCAATGTTGGAAAAGACGTGTCCCAAAAGTGAAGCTGCTGAAAATGATTGAGCACTGATGGGTACAGCGCCAAAAGGTGAAGCTCCAGCCAAAGCAAATGACGTACCTTCATCTTCTTGATTACCAATGATATATGGCACTTTAGCAAACTTGCCTTGTTTCCAAGACTTGAATGGATCTTGTTTAAACACTTTGCCATCAACTCGAGGAATAAAAGCAGCTAAGGATATTGACTTGTCAATTTTGGAAGCAGCGATTTGGATATCAGAAGCGTTTGTGGATTGAAGACATTCGATAGCGTTAGTCTTGCTTGACTTGCCATTACATCCTACTTCCTTGACAATTGTGTCATAAGCACTTTGAGCCATTCTTTCTGTGAAATCATTGAAAGGAATCAATCCTCCACTTTGCAAAATAGCTTTGTTGAACAATGGTTTTCCTTTATATGTGTGATCACCGTCGTTGTATACCATATGACTAGCAACGCTCATGGCACCTGCAGACACACCTGCAATTGTGACATTTTCAGGATCTCCACCAAAGTCTTGAATATGTTCTTGAACCCATTCCAATGCTAAACGCTGATCAAGAAACCCAGCGTTGGTGACAGTAACAGTTTTGTTGTTGGCACTTTTCATTTCTTTACTAGATAAGAATCCAAAAGGTCCAAGACGGTAGTTCACAGAAACATACACGACAGGCATGCCCAGCTTCATACTTTCGCCAACAATGGTTTCACCACGGAATGTGTTACTGCTTCCAGAGGTAAATGAACCTCCATGGAACCAAACAATAACTGGCAAATTTGTATAATTGCCAACAGTGCTGCTTGCACTCATTGAAACAAAATCGTTAATGCGAGCTGGCTTGTAAACGTTCAAAAACAGGCAGTCTTCACTTTCAGGTATCGCTCTTGCAAACGAATCATACCCTTGTTCAAATTCCAATGGCATACTGACTCCCCTTTGAGTTCTCACTTGCTTTCTGTTCTTTGCATTTTCTCTAGTATTAGTTTCTCCGTCAACTGATATACATGCTTTGCCAAACCCACTTGCGTCAAAGTTGTCGTAGCTGCCAGCATACCCAACAGGAGGCTTGAATCGTAAATTGTGAACAGGAGGTTGTGCAAAAGGAAGACCACGGTAACTCTCAACATCATGGCCTGAAAAAGAGACAAGGTAAGAGCCGGTGATTTTAGAACCATGGCTAGAAGAGTTGGTGTTGCGAAGGTAAAGAACTGGAGCAGGGCGAGTCACTGATTTACCAATTGAGCCAACTGGCATACCAGAAACTGAGGGAACTAGTTGAACTAGTAAACACGAAAGTAAGGTTAATTTCATTAGATATTATTGAATATTAGTAAACAGAAATGTTAATAGATGAAAATATGTATTTTACTAAATATTTGAAAACATAGGAAAATCCTGTCCAATTTATACTACTTTGAAATATAAACATTGAAATAACATTTAGTTTAAACATTCTATGACGTCGTGAAATATTGTTATAGTTATGAAAAGGCACTATGTGTAAAGCGTCAACCAAAAAAGTGTAAAGTGTTAAAGCATAAAGCGTAAAGTATAAAAAGTTGTGAAGGTTTAAACCAGTGTCCAGTTTAGAGCTTGAACTTGGTATGCTTCGCGTTTTTTTAAAAATTTCCTTTTTACTTTCTCACCTCCGCTTTTAATATTCTCACAAGTTTTTTGCCTCCTCATTATTCTGCACTTTGAACAGTATTTTTTTTCAAACTTAAATATAATTAAAACACTAACTTTTACAATTACACCTAAAAATATTACAAAAACTTTTTCTTCAATGTATTATTATAAGCAATACTTTTAAATCTCATCCATCACTATCCTTGATAGCTTAAAATTCATCATCAGATGACTCGTAAGCATCACCAAGCTCTTTCTTCTTCTTCATTCTCTCCTTCTTCTTCTTTCTAAGCTCGGCGGCAGTCAACTTCTTAGCTTTCTTCTTAACTTCAATCTTGTTACCGAAAGCATCGAACTTGTCCTCTTCATCACCTTCCTTCTTGTCCAAACGGGGACCAGAACCCTGACCGGAAACCCAGTTGTGGCCGGAAGGAGTCATCTTACCGTCCAAAACGGCCCAGACTTCCTCAGTCAAATCCTTGGTGAATTCGGCAGAGTGGGTAATGATAACGATACCACCCTCGAAAGTCTTAAGAGCCTTGGAAAGTGCACCCAAAGAGTCACGATCAAGATAATTGGTAGGCTCATCAAGAACAATCAAGTGAGGTCGTTGCCAAGTACCGGCAGCCAAGACAAGCTTGACCTTCTGACCACCAGAAAGACCACGGATACGAGAGTGAGAAACAAGCTCGGCATCAAGACCAAGCATGGCACAGTGCTCTTCAATCTCCTTTCTAGTAAGAGGTCTGAACTGACCAGAAGCAAGAGCTTCCTTCATATCAACCTCAGCAACCAACTTGGCGTGAGACTCGATAAGCTCAGATCTAGGAATCCAGGCGTTGTCGACAGAGCCCATGTTGGTCCATCTCTCAGACTTGAGACCGATGTTCTCACCAAGCTGGAAGGAACATTCGTACTCGTAAGAGTTCTTGAATTTTCTTCTGGCGTGAACACCAACGACACGACGAGGAGTACCGTCGATCTTGTAAATCTTGTTCATGGCATTCTCATCATCTTCGTTGATTTGTCTGTTGGCACGGTCCATGGTCTCACGGTCCTCACCAGTCTGGAAACGCCATTGAATGTACTCAGAAGGAGTCTTGTCCAAGTGGTTATCAATGTGGGCGAAAGCGTGCTGCTTAATGTAAGCGATACGACAGTTCTCGTGGACGTAAACTTCACCAAGAGTAGGAAGCAACTCACCAGTAAGAACGTTAATCAAAGTAGACTTACCAGCACCATTGGGACCAATGACGGCAATACGGGAAGAAAGAGAGCACTGGAAGGAGATATCTCTAATCTGGGGCTTGGTGGTACCAGGGTATTGGAAGGTAACGTTCTGGACCTTGACAATAGCCTTTTGCTTGGTCTTGACACCCTCAAGGAAACCAGGCTGGGGGAAGGTGAAAGAAATCTCAGAGGCACCGAGCTCGTAGTAAGACTTGGCAGAAGGAACCTTCTTGACGAACTCAGAAAGGTTACCCTTGTACTTACGGAGCTTGAATCTTTCGTAGTGGATAATGAACTCAACAACACGGTCAAGGAAACCAGAGTCGTGGGAGACAATGATAGAGGTGATACCACAGGTGGTAAGGTAGTTGACCAACCAAGAAACGTTGACAGTATCCAAATGGTTAGTAGGCTCATCGAGCAAGAGGATATCAGCCTTTCTCAAGACAGCAGTAGCAAGAGCGAGCTTCATCTTCCAACCACCAGAAAGGGCGGAGATAGAACCCTCAATCATGAGCTCAGAGAAACCGAACTCGAGAAGAGTCTTCTTAATCTCGTCGCGGGTACCGATCTCACCAGCAGTAGCAAGAACGTAAGAAACGACATCAGTCTCGGCGTGAGTACCATCAATATCGTGCTCGACGTAGACAGTCTTGAGCTCATCCTGGGATGGGAAACCCTCGACCTGGCCGTTGGCAATAGCACGCATAAGAGTAGACTTACCAGCACCATTGGGACCGCAAAGACCGTAACGACGACCACGCTTAAGACGAAGCTGGGTTCTGTTAAGAAGAATCTTAGCACCATAAGCAAGAGAGAACTCACAGTTACAGAGATCCTCACCCTCATCATCTTCCTCATCAAGAACAGAGGCACCGGGAATGTTGGAGACAGCCTTGTCACGGAGAGCGATAACAATTTCCTTAGACTCCTTCTCGTGAAGGAAGACAGTGAAGAAACGGAGAGTCTGCTCAGTCCAGACGTTCGAGTCGGTGTTGCGCTCATCAATAAGCTGACCAGAGATGGCAGCAATGAACTCAAAAACAGGAGCGAACTTAGCGTCAACCTTCTTACCCTTGAGGAGTTCGTTGACATAACCAAGATTGACAGAGACGTCACCGGCAGTGGAGACTTCAGGGATCTTGTCATCAGCACCGATTTCACCAACACGCTTCAAGGTGTTGATGGCACGGAGAGTAACGTCACGAGCTTCGGGATCGGCAATGATCTCATGGTTCTTCTTGAGGGCAGGGTAAAGCTTGGGCAAGAAAGGAGCAACGACCTGTGGATCGTCGACAAGCTTACACATGTTGTCAATAATGACAGCAGACTTACGCTTGATAGCAGTGTCACGCTCAGCAACACCACGAGAAAGAAGAGGAACCATGATGGAGAGGGTAGCAGTGGTGACCTCAGCAACGAAGGTGGTGGCACCCAAAAGGTGGACAGTCTCAGGAACCTGGGAAGGATCAGAGATACAAGCGATAAGAGCAGGAATGAACTTGATAATATCCTTGTTGTCGATAGTGTCAGTGGACTTGGTGATGGTGGCAGTGGCAGCCTTCTTGACATCAGCCTTGGTATCCCACATGGCCTCAGAAAGGACGGGGATAAGTTCAGGCATGAGAAGAGCGATCTGGGCCTGGGCAACATCGACAAGGATGGAAATGGTCTCGAGAGCGAGAACCTTCTCCTGCCACTTGCTGGAGGTCTCAAGACGAGCAAGGATCTTGGGGAGAATAACCTTAACAGCACGAGGAGTGATGTTGGTAACAATAGCCTTAGCGGCCTTACCAGCAGCCTCTCTGATAGGAGCAGCCTTGTCACCGGAAATCTCAAGAATAGTATCAATCATAGGAACAATGTAGGGCTCAACAGCGGCAGAGTAGTCCTTGGAGCTGGCAATGTAGCTGACAGCTTCAAGAGCGTTGATCTTGACAGTGGTGTTCTTCTTGTCCTTGATGGCAGCCAACAAAGACTTGAAGAAAGCGACAGGGGCGTCGTGCTCTTCAATGGGACCATTGACAAAAGAAGCAAGGGAGACGGAGGAAGTCTCAACTTCTTCAGGAGTAGAGGCGACCTTGAGCTTAGCGAAGAGCTCGTCGAGAACGGCAATGGAGCCTTTAGCTTCAGAAGCAGCCATGATGAATTATGGATTCTTTAGAATTACAGTAAGAAAGAAATAAAAACCGTGGCTTGTTTTTATTCTTTTGCTGATAGCTGTAGAAAAAAAAGGAAAAAAAAGAAGAAAAAAAAAGAAAAAGGAAATGTAGTTTGAAGGGAGGAAGGGGCCTATTTAAACTTTTTCAAACTTGAGTGATGGTTGGATAACGAAAAAAAAAAAAAAAAACCGTCTCATTGAAAAATTTTACATAATGACTAATTATGAATAAGCATCCTAACCCTGATCTGCCACGTTTCCGCTTTTATATCACGTGAAGACGTTATCTATTCACGTGGTTTGATTGGCTAGTCAAGGACTGCTGATGACGTAAAATCCCAACGGTATTTGCCTATTACTGGACCAAATTGATCCGGGCTGTAATAGCATTTGGTACTTACGTTGTAATATGATGGTTATAAACCACTGAGCTGCACGTGCTCAATTTATGTTGCAATATATGTCACACAAATTGCTATCTGTAACACAAATCATATATTGCCACCCAACATCCATAGATTCCATCATACACACAATTCTTTCCACTTTCACTCCATACTATCGATTCCATAACAATGTCTAATCCTTCTGAAATCAACGGTAAGATCAACTTTCGAATTGTTTCAATTACATTGTATCTTTGTTACTAACATTGTTTATAGGCGGCGCTTGTGTCGCAATGGTTGGCAAAGACTGCTTTGCCATTGCCTGTGATCTTCGTTTGGGTTTACAGTCAATAGGTATCTCCAACAACTTTGAAAAGATCTTTAGCTACGGTGGATCCGCAAATGGAGGTAGCTCTTTATACTTAGGTCTTACAGGTCTTGCAACCGACGTTATTACGCTTTCTGAGGTTTTCAGACAAAAGACCAATCTCTACAAAATGAAGGAAGGCCATGATATTGAACCTGAAACCTTTGCGAATCTCGTTTCTTCCACTCTTTACCAAAAACGATTTGGTCCTTACTTTGTTGGACCTGTAGTTGCTGGCATCAATTCCAAGACTGGCAAACCCTTCATTTGTTCTTTTGACTTGATTGGCTGTATTGACTATTCAAAGGATTTCGCAGTCACTGGCACTGCTTCAGACCAACTCTTTGGCATGTGCGAGTCTCTTTGGGAACCTGATCTTGAACCCGAAGAATTGTTTGAAGTTATTTCTCAGTCATTGATGAATGCAGTTGATCGTGACGCTCTCAGTGGTTGGGGTGCCGTTGTTTACATTGTGTAAGTTTATTTTGCCACTTTTTTCATTACTAACCAGTAACTAACCATTATCACTATTATTTATTTATTTTTTTTAGTACCAAGGACAAGGTCACAAAAAGACTTTTGAAGACGCGGCAAGATTAGACGGAATTGTTGCTATTCACTACCTCAATTCCTTTTTAATGACTCCATTTATGATACCTACACAATTTCATATAAAGTACATATATTCAGATTTGTTAGAAAAAGAAATAAACAAAAACAAAAAACAATAATGATAACAATGAATATCAAGATACGAAAGGATGGAAGGAAAATTTTAGAAATGAATTACATGTTGGGCAAGGCATGTTTGTTTTGGAGTTATTTAACTAGTTCGCACTTTTTTTTTTTTTTTAATTTTTTAATCACATATTACACTATCAATTAACTCTTATGAAGTAAAAATACATGAAAACAGCTTTATATACAAGTATGTAGCTTTTAACAAAGAAACTAAATCATTTTTAATTTTCATAATTTTCGAGACAAAATGAAGAACGTTTCTAATTCTGAAGTATCAACGTTTCTTGCTCGCCTTTTCAAATCGTGAAGAATGTCTTGGGTATGAAACCCGAGATGCGCATATTCGTTGAGAGCCCACTTGACTACAAACAAGCTTTCTGGGGACAGTTTATGGTATGACTTCTGGTTGATGTCTATAGTTTTAAAAGATTCGCTAATGGCTGTATCAATAATATTTCCTAAAGAAACCGTTGATGGCACGTTTAAGCCAAACTCCAACTCGTCAATCAATTTTTGGTGATCAAGTGAGTTCTTATCACCATCGATTTCATGATTACTAGTATTATTGCTATTCATCATTTCGGTGTGCTCATCTGAAATCCATCCGCCAATCTCAACAATATCATCGTTTGCACTCTTCCTCCTAGCCTTCCACCTTAGGTATTGTAATCGTGCAGCCATTGATCCTTGTTCACGGTTAATCTTTTTGATTACCAAGTTGCACAGCGTGGTTTGAACGGTTGCAATCTGTTTTAATCCATAGTTCTCAGAGACAACAATTAGTGAAGAAATGTTTTCTACCCAGTTTGAAGAAGATTTGTTTAAAATTTGATTAGCATAATCCTCTTCGGCGTCCTGTACACTTTTCTCATCTTCAGCATCTAACTCAGCCAGTGACGCTTCAGTCGACGACATGGGCTGATTTTGGTGAATAAGTTTGACTGTCTTTTCAAGAAACTCGTAAAACACTTCATTGTTGTTTAAATGAATTGCTGCATTGAGGATTGCCTGGTAAGCGAACAGGCAAACGTGCGAGGGCGCCTTTTCTACCAATGCTATTGCTTTATCAAGGGATTCCGGTGAAAATGTGAGTTCTTTAGAGTTGCTTCCTTTCTGATTCGAATGCTCGACACCGTTTGAATTAAACCTGGATTTTAATGTGGCAGTTACTATTGAAGAAAACTCTAATGATGTCAGCCCTTGTTTGCGGTGCTGGATTTCAGCCAAAACATGATTCACACCAGTGTTTACACCTAAAGAAACATACAAACGTAGCAATGAACACAAAAGTGAACGAGAGAAAGTTGAGTATTTGTTACTCAGCTCTTTTTCCGAAACTCCTGATTCCGATGCTCCACTCCCCTTTTTCTTTTGACTCTCATATCCTTTATTACCCGCCAACTGAGCAATGATTTCACGAGCAACAGCATTGTTTTGAGTTTGAATACAGTACTCAATAACCAGCTCAAGAACTGACGGATCTATTAACATTTCTTTAGGAATTCTTGCAATAACGTCGTCGGCCAAAAGCTGGTACCTTTTGTAAGCTGAAAGCCGAGCTGCCATTAGTGCCATGATAGTGTAACGGCCTGCTATGTTATAAACAAACATATCGCCTGCTTCTTTGTAATGAATTACTTTTCTATTTCTTTTATTCATAGAAGAGGTGCTGTGCATGTTGTCCTTCTGAGATATGTAAATAGATTCAGGCTGCCAGGATATCGAAAAGTGGGTATTGTATGTATTAATTGTATTGGTAGTAATTGCCGTTCCAGATCTGTCACCCTTTTGACCGCTATACGAAGTAGATACATGAACCAAGTCCTTGTACAACTTAGCGCATCTGGATATGTTTTTGTGAGCAAGGTTTGCGGAAATCAGTGCCCAAATGGCTTCAGCAGGTATAAATCCACCAGCTGTGCGTTTTAAAAAGTCATATGCGTCATTAGCTAGTGATGGAAAAGAATAACTGACTGCTAAAGACATTTGATTATTGGATAACAAATCATTATTGCCGTTTTTTGCTTTCTTTGAGCTAACTAGTCCATCAGCTGCTGCAGGCCGTCTAGCAAAGGATAAAGCACTGCTAATAATTCGATGCTTTTGACTTGGTGGTATTGAAATGAATGATGGTGGAAGTTTTTTGATTAACTGGGATATTGCCTTTAGGTATACAGGAACTAGCGGAATAGGTGGATATGCTAATGACGAAATCACTCTTGAAACTGACTTATTCGTCAAAAAGTAATGAAAGTTACTGTTATTTTCTGTATAGAAAAGTTGCTGGTTTCCTGCTTCCCAAAGCATCAACAAATGAGATGCTGCAACTAAAGCTTGCCCCGAATTGCATTCAATAGAACACAATAATGAGGTGAATTCTTGCTGATTCATTGCTCTTACAATGCTTTCATTCATAGAATTGCTAGATTCTCGGATTTGGACATGAGGACAAAGTCTACTTTGATTCAAAAACAAAAACAAAAAGGTAGCGGTTTTTAGATTTCCGGATGAAAGGTATGTAAATATGGTATCAAAGTAATGATTAAATGCTGATTCTATTGAACTGTGTCGAATCAATAATGAAACAATGAATGCAGAATAATATTTTCCGGAAAACTGTTGATTTGGCTGGGAATGTAGTTGGAAAATGTCTTCAATAGTCGTTGGCTCATGAAGTTGATTCTTGATGGCACTTAGTAAAGGGAGCCATTCCTTGAGAAATGCTTCGCGGGATATGGTATGAGAAGTGATTGATGGAAACAACGTTTGAATGTGTTCTTCTAAATTAAGATCGTCAGGTATTGAATTGAGATGCAAATCAAATTCCTGGATTCTGGTGACAAGTGACGAGTAAAGTTCATTTATTGACATTCCAGTATAATCAACATTTTCACGTAGGCTGTATTCTTTCTTCTTTGTAGATACCTCCTCGTTCAATGCTTTCCGAGACCTTGGACTACGAGACATCATAGTAGCATATCCCCTACTGCCACCACAAACAGAGCTCGAATCCAACTCATTCCAAACCCTTTGCAACTGGTTGTGCTTTTCATCTTTCGGAAAAAATTTGAAAAGAACACAACGGCTCAAGCCCACACGCATTAATGAGTGCACACCTATCCGTGCCCGATATCGGGCCACGCGAATCATTATGATATGGTGTTGAACGAAAAGTTGAGACTATGAAAATTTCTAACTGGATTAACTCAGAATCAAAAGAAATAAAAATTGTGGAGAGAATGATTCCGGGTGGGTTAGGGTGAAAATTGAATCCAAATAGTCGTGCAGGGTTAGGCCAAGTATGCAAAAGTCCCCAGTATAATCAATGAGCCTCTCTTTCTTTTCTACACAAATTCACACATTATACACATATACCACTATCTACTCTTTTGTTCATTGTTGAACTATATTCACCATGAACAACCTACCACGAAATGTTTCTTCTCCTAATATATCTTGCGATTGGGACCACAGAGACACTCGAAATGAGCGCAAAAGTTTGGATGACAACTCAAACTCATTTGCCAGAGCCCAACATAATATTCCAGACCATATGATACCCCTAGTACCTAAACCAGCACAACTCAAGTCTTCTAAAACAATAAGGCCTACTAAAAACAGGAAACCAGTACGACCAAATAAATCTTCCAAAATCATAGCGTCATCACATAATGCTACAATCCCAATTACTGCAAAAGACATTTCTGAGCCGCGGCCGGTTTTGCATACAGTTCATACATCCATTAAACCAGACAATACACAATCTTCTTCTTCAATTGATAGTCCAAACACCACCCGTACAAAAATCTTTGACCTGATCGCAGAGCTCCAAATTGAAAATCAAATCAAAATGGGCGCAGAGAATCTGCTTCAGATATATGACCGCGAGAAAAAAGAAGAACGCAAAAAACAAGCTACTTCTGAGCTTGACGCCGCCAATCATAAAATATCCAGGCTTAGAGAACAGCTCGAACGTTTAGGAGTTTCAAAGTACGACCAACTCAACCAAATCTCGAAAAAAGAACCGTCAAAACCAAGCGAAAAAGTAGTGGTAGCAGCAGTAGCAGAAGTCAAAGAACTAGTATCACAAACTAAAACTCCTGTATTTTCTTTAGCAGACATTTTGGAATCACTGGAAGCTCAAAATGGCACACCAGAGTTTTTAATTGAACAATCAAATTCGCTGGTTGTACTGCTGAGCCAGAATCCAAGTCTGAGAAGTGATTTAGAATATTCAAAAATCGGCGTCCTTCTTCGGCAGTTTTTGTTAAATAAACGTACAGAAGTAGTGGCTGCTGGGTATCGAACCACTCGCCATATTTTAACAGACTCTTCAGCTATATCGAACCCAGAAAACATAAAAACTTTACTAAGCTCGACTTTAATCGACATTTCACTTATCATCATCCGATCACTAGCAAAAGACGCTAAATGCCAACTTGAACGAATCCATGCGTTGAAACTGGTTCGCAGTTTTTTAGACTTACCTAATTGCAGAGATTTTATAAACGTTGGAATAATCCGTTCTTTAGTGGCAGTAGCAGAGCAAACCGATGATAAGATCAGCCCAATCGCAATAGAAACACTAGCTGAAGCATTCATAAGAGATCCCAAACTTGTTTCTTCTGGAGATGGAACTAGGATTCTCATTCAAGCAGTTACTGAAGGCCCATTTGAAATCGCTGCTGCACTAGCAATGTCTCTTGCTCATTCGCTTGATAGCCCCATAAATAGAAAACTATTGCGAAACGGCAGAGATTTAGAATACCTGATATCCTCATTTACCGATTACCAAAAAACCCACAACAGTGCAGAGCGACTAAAAGTCAATGCTGCCGTTTTGACTAGTCTTTTAAAAACGTGGCAAGGAGTTTGCGTGTTTGCAAATCATGAGCATAGATTACTAAAAGACTTGATTTCTTGTTTTAGGTACCCGATTCCTGTTATTCGCGAAACACTGCTGGATTTGTTTTTCGCATTATTCCAGGTTCATCCAAAAACTGCGTGGTCTGCTTCGTTCATTGCAGGCCAGAATGTGCCAGCTCCTGACATTTCTAAGAATCCTGTGTCTGGGCCATCCAAATTACGAGATCATTACCTCTCCTTATTATTGATGCTGGTCATGAAGTGTGGACTGATTGAGAATTTGACAGAAGTACTAAAAAATGCAGATGATTCAACAAACTCACGTCGTGCTGCGTTGTTGTTGGTTGAACTGTTGAATATCGGCTCTAAAATACTACCCCAAGAACAACTATTTCAACTTGTCAAGTTGGAGGGTTTATGGAACTATGATCCTGATGACCAAATCAAACAACCCACTATTCTAAATGGACAACTACATTCATCTTTGGTCTTCCAAATTGATTTCATTTCACGACAGATCCAAGCATCATCCACAAAACCCGAACCTACTAAACTTCCCCAATCTATCAATACTGAACCCAATGTTCCAACAGCGATTGAAATAAAAAAGCAAATAGGTGTTCAGATTGATGACAATAATTTCAAACAATTGTTAGCAGATACCCAAGTCCTCACCACAAAAACGCATTCAAAATGGAACTGGGAAGCCCTTACTGACCTTATTCAAGGTCCTTTGTTGAACCCAAAACGATTAGACGACACTGTTCGCAATACAAAGTTTATGAAACGGTTGATGTCGTTTTACCGGCCGTTCAAATACAGATTTTCGTCTATCAAAAATACCCGTCCAAATCTCAAGTGTGTCCGTGTGGGCCAAGAGTTGATTCACACCCTTTTACAAACCTCTTACGGTGTCAAGTACTTAACTGAAAACAAACTTCTTCGCCAAATTGCTGAATGTTTAGCCCAGATCGATCCAATGTCTGGTATCACTTCTGCAGACCCACTTTTTTCGCCCAACCGGTTAGAAAACACATTGTCGCATGGATACTTTGCAATGCTTGGGACCTTGTCAGCCGATCCTAACGGAATAGCTATGATGGAACGCTGGCGCATGTTCAACATGTTTTACCACATTGCCGAGCTCAGATCGCGAGAAGATTTGATTGTCTCGTTTATTCGTAACATGGACTACAATCTAGTTGGCCACCCTCGTATTATTTTTGCGAAAGCGTTAACAACTGGACAGAAAAACGTCCGGTTGGCCGGTACTGCACATTTGCGTACACTCTTGTCTTCACAAGCGTCATCATCTAAAAACCCTGCAACTAAAGAAACACAACAATGGGCTATTTCTCTTTTGGCAACTCAACTTTTCGATCCAGAACTTGAAGTATGCCGGCTCGCAGTATCTGTGATTGATGACTTTTGCGGGAAGTCTGTTTCAAACTTGGAATACTTTGTAAATTTACAACCCTCGCTTGATCATTTGGGTGATATTGGAACCCCTTTGCTTTTGAAGTTTTTGTCAACGTCTAAAGGGTTCAATTATCTCAAAGGCTCAGACTATGTTTTACATGAAATGGAGAAATGGTTTGAGGGTGGCATGAATGAGCGTTATGTTGACGTGATTGAAGAGCATATCGAAAGAGTTCAAAGAACGTGGTCATTTTTCGGTCAACATGATAAACGTTATGATAATTTACAATACGGAGGCTCCATTGCAGCAGCAGCTGTTGCTGCCGGGCTAGGCTCCACCACAACCACTCTTTCTGCTCTTTTAGGTTCTGAAAGCGAAGGATTGGGAGATGGAAGAAGAAGAGGAGGAACTGGGGAAGAAGAAGAAGAAGGAATTTCAATGCCGCGACATTTTTACGGCGAGCTCACATTAACAGATGAAGGCTGCCAGTTGCTTCGGTCTAAAGGCCACTTTGAACTCTTTTGTGAATATGTCCGACAATATGGACTTATTTCGACACCACAAAGTTTACAAAATGGAAGTTGTTCAACACGCACTTCTCATCAACGGAGTTCTTCAAACATTTTGTTTGCTACGCATATTAAGTCAAATTATAACCAGCACCATCATCGTCATTTGTCAAGGGCTTCAATAATGTCGGAATCAAGCGTTTTGCCAATGTCTCTCCAATTACCCGCTTCTGAGCAGTTTTTGAACACGCCGTATAACCAGCTAGAAAGTAACACATTACCACCCCAAACAACAATGGACAAAATAATTGTCAAGTTAAAAGGCTGTTTATGGGCCATTGGACATGCTTCTATGAACGAGTTAGGAATAGGCTTTTTGGAATCTTCCCATATTGCTGCTGATATCATTTCCATTGCAGAGAAATCACGAATTGCTTCAGTCAAAGGCACTGCATTTTTTGTGTTGGGACTGCTTGGAAACACAATTGATGGCGCAGAAATCTTAGAAGATATGGGATGGAAGACTAAGCGGATGTGGAACGAAGGGGAAGTTAAAGGCATTTCTATTCCAGAAAACTTGGAAACCATGTTCCAAGGAAACAATAACAAGTATTATGGTGGCTCGGAAGAAGATGCTGGCGACTTGCTAAATGACGAATTGGAAGCTAAAAAACGGTTGGTAAACGAAGGGTTCATTAACTTTGATAAAGTCATGCCAAAACAAGGAACCCAGCGCAAGTTTCACGATTCAACAAGTAGCAGCAACATATTTCCTAACCTCCAACAGCTTTGGGAACCAATGGTTCCTCCCTCTGTTGCAAAGGCAAATTCATACGATTTGTCTTCTGGCTCAGAAACTGAGTCATTGCTGGATTTTTCAGAACCTGAAGAGTTTTTGGCCAACATTGACAACGACACTGACGATGACGATATGGAACCTTTTCCTGCTTACACCCCCAACCCAAATAACTTTGATAAAGCTGGAAACTATGGCTTGAACAAGGTTAAAGAAAAACTCAAAAAGCGTAGCAGAAGCACCAGAACGTTTTCAAACTTGGAGTTGTTAAATAATACTTCTCTACACCCATTTCATCAAACCTTGTTGAAGGCATTGTCCGATTTGAGTAATCAGATTTTAGCCAACGATGCATCCAAAACGCTTGTTCAGTTATCAAGAAACACATACTCGTTTCCAGAAGACACTACCAAGAGTAAGCATCACCAGAACCTTAACCCACGCCCAACCAAGCACCAATTGTCTGGAAGTGATAAGCTGTTCAAGTCTACAGTGGTATTTGAGCAAGTGATGCTACTCCTTTCGACTTTCAGATATCGTCAACCAATGCGAAAGTTTGTGTTTGAGTTGTTTGATGTACCAGCACTGATGGAAAAAATAGCTCGAGAAAAGGAAAGCTGTTTGATAAGAAGTTCATTGGAGAATCACGATAACCAGTGGCATCAAGATACCCACGTTGAACACCAACCGAACAGTGAGATCATTAACTCCTTACCCCCTGACCTCACAAACTCGACGGATCCCCAATCGCTAGAGCCGGTAACCAACAAGTATACGGCACCATCGGGTTCACAAAATACATCCAATATTTTGGAACAAGAAAGTGGAGCTGGGCTTGTTCGAGAGACCAGCCATGGATCGAACTTTGAACAACACCATAACTTTGAAGAAGAGCCTGATTCTGTTCCATTAGCTACAGGTAATATGATTACGTTCGAAACAGAAAGCGATGAAGATGTAATGCTGCCGTTTCCTTGAACAAAAATCTTCACTTGGTTTACAAATAAACACATAAATACGGTTGTTTATAGTTTAAAGCTTGACTTGAACTTATTTTTGGTTTATGTCTGAATCCCCCAAGAGTGGGTTTCCAGCCGTGCATGATGTTTTTGTTTCAGTTGTTTCACAGTATTGATGTATTGAGGCAAAAAGTCTGAGGTTGATTACGCTGTGTGGGTTTAATTCTATAATAGTGTATCTGATTTTATATATATATAAGCGGATGTGTAGTTATTTAATGGTTGTAAAATTTTTTTTTTTTTCAATCATTGATCTTAAATCTTGAATCTTCAGATTTGATATATATTACATCTCTCGCGGGCTTTCAGTTTGTTCAAAAAAACCCGAAGCAGCAACATTTAAACAATTTCCTAATTCGGAATCGAACCAGCACAAAGGAGTAACCCTTTCCCATTATTATTATTTTTTGAGAAATAGAAAAAATGACATTCCAAGTATTAAACACCTCTTCTTCTTTTTCTTCTACTTCAGATTCAGATTTAGGCAATTCTAGTCAAACCCAGCAATATCAGCAAGGGAACTGTCTAACTACTCCTAAACAACACTTTGAAAACAACAATCTCGAACAACAGTTTCAGACTCAACACCAACTTAATCTCCAAAAACACCACTTAACTTCTCCTTTAAAACCAGGAAAATCTAGTGGACCTGTTCGTGACAGGCTTATGGACAACAAGTTTCTTTGTTCACTAAGTTCTACACTTGAAAACAAACTATTGGCTGGCCCTGAAACCCCAGAGACTCGGCTTAAGAAAGAACTATTGCTACGAAAAAAAGACTTGAAAAAGAGTTTAGAACAAAGTACCAGAACACCAGCAACAACACCTGATTTGAGCTTGGATGAAAGTGCAACTGATCCCGATTTTGATAAACAAGAGAATGTCGAAGATTTGTGCTTAAAATCACTAAAAAAACATCAGCCGTATCACCAGCCTATATATATTTTTGACGAATATTCTTCAGATGAAGATAAAAGTTACAAGAAAAGTACGAAATCTAAATCACTTACACAAGAAATCAACTCAGTTCAACTCAAGAAAACCCAAAACGTCAAAAAGATTGACCCAATAAACGAAAATACCAATATGGGAATTGAGATAGCAGACAAAATGACAACACCTGATACTAACCCAGTTCTTCAAGACTCGTTTTCCTCGATGCATAAACCTTTTTCGAGTTTCACACATCCGCCACAACCCCACAACCCAAACAGTTCGATGCCGCGCTCAGTTAATGCTTCTGGAGATCCTGATGCCGTTGATATATCGTATTCTTCGACTTACTCGAAATCCCATCCTTTTCCTCAAGACAAAGACACTGCTTCAGCCCACTCAGAAACACTTACAGAGTCATCTGATCATTCCGAGTCTTACGAAGAACCTTTTTCAACAAACACCATTGAATCTTTTTCCAGTCCATCCTCTTCAATCGAGCCCAATGATCCAAACTTGTTCAGCCTTTATCAACCTAAAACTTTAACGTTTCCAACTGTTTCTAATGCCCACGACTCCTTCTCACTCTCTTTGATGCCACAGAACCACAGCTCTCTTAAAATGATGCCTCCAAATGTCTTGGATAATTTACCGCTTCATCCCCCAATAGACTTTGATTTGTCTTTAGACTTCCTTTCCTCCTCCGCCGACCCACTAACCTTATCTTACTTGGTTCAGTCGGCCATTGGCTCTACCAGCGGTTCCAAAATCTTGTCAGACACTGAGTTTCAAAACGCACAGTCAGAGTTAGCTTTGCTGAAATCAAGGAAGCTGGACATTGAGCATAAAATCTTGATGGAAAAGAAGATTCAAGAATCTGCCAAGAAGCTTGCGGAAAGCGGCATTGGCAAATGGTCGAACTGGAACAAAGCAGAAAAAGAAAATACCTGCAACGAAAAATTCCACGAAACTTTAATTGAATCTCCAAACTCTAAAAACTTTATTCACAGCACCGACAACAGCCAGCCTCGCCCTCGTCCCCTTTCAACCCACGCTTTAGAAGAAGTTTCGTTATCCACTCATAACATCACACTGTTACAGTCCCAGCATGAGAAAACAATTGCTCGAATCGAACACTTGTCAAAGTTGGTGCAAAGCCATACTGCTGCTATTCTGGCGCTTACGCATCCAGGCTCTGGGACCAAATATTCGTGGCAGAACCAGTATCTCCAGCAACAAGAAAATATTGCTGGGTTTGAACATGGTTTGAGTGCATGGGCTTACCCAAAGTTTGGTGAACCCGATTTGGACAACAGTTCGACAAAACAGGGTTTACAGAGTAACGTATCCAGCAATAGAGATCTTGAAAATGTTGACCATTTCTCAAAAGAAAAAGAAATCAAACCACTTTCATTTGGAAAAACCAATAATGATGGTGGGACTGCTAAAATTGAAAAGATGAAAAAAGATCTTGGATCTATTTTAAATATGATTTATACCAATTCACCTGATATCAGAGCTGAGCAGATCAAAAACAGAAACGCAAATGCAAATGAAAATAAGGCCAAAGAATGTGATGAGGTTGATGATTTGCAAGCTGCAGTTTCCATGCTGTTGCAAAAATATAAAGACATTTCCGAAAAGGAAGGTTACGCACAGACTTTGGACTCAAAAAGTATGGACTCGAAAAGCTTGGTCTCAAAGAGTTTAAATTCAGAATTAGGTTCAAACAAAACGCTGATTGCAGAGTCATTACTTTCATCTTCATCCACAAGTATATCAACAGAAGTTTCAACTTTGGACAATTCCCGTGATTTGCATGAACCTCGTGTATCTGAAAGCATTGGCAACGAGAACAAAACTGAAGATACAGACAGGTCAGACAGTAACGAAACAGAGTCTTCACTAAATCAACAAATCGCGCTGTTACAAAATCAAGTAACCAAACTGAAACTCGAAAATTCACAGCTTCAGGCTTCATATCTGGCACAAGCTAACCGGTCTTCTGCCAGTGTTATGTTGTTACGACATCAATTTAGTAATGCTGTGAGCAAAATCAAAAAAGGAAATAACAACAATAACAATATAAATGATAGTTCAAACAGGATGTCCAATTGGGATCAGGCGTATTCTCAAGATTTCGATAACACAGTCAAGGAAGTGATTCGGAGTAAAGATCATTTCATATAATTTAATCAATAATGACAATACTTAAAACAAAAAGTAATAAAAAAAGAGAAAAAAAAAAAAAAAAATACAATGGGCAAAACTAGGGTAATATTTTTAATTCAAATAATAAACATATATATATGTTAATTTCTAATTTTTTTTAAATAACTTTTAAACAAGAACAAATAACCTATTTACAAATAGTAATAATAATTACAAAATGAGATATCAAACACAGCTTATGACTGGTTTTTGGGAATATAATAATAAAGAACATCTTGATCCACGCCTCTTTCGATGGTATCAGTTTTCTTTTCAATGGCGTTCACTTCTTCACACACCTTTATACAAATATCCTTTAAAATTTTTCTTTTTTCGACTTCAAGTGGTGACAGGTTGGTTGGTGGGTTTCTAGTTTTTGGGTTTCCTAAAAAGATCTGAACAGGGTGATATGACGTTAACCAAGACTGGAGGTTAGTCTTCTTTTGAGACAAGAAATCGTTAGGTGCAATTGTCCAGTTGATTGTGAGAGACTTGATCTTGGAAGAGTTGCGAGAAAGAGATCGAGAGGCTTGTTTTTCAAGCATTTGCTGTTGTTTTAAAAGACGTGCTTCTTTACGAGCTTTGCCTTTTGAAATGGAAGTTGAGGGTGGCTCAGAGTCAGCTTCAGCACTAGCCTCAGTTGTAGCTTCAACGTCTTCAGTCTTTGACTTGACCTTTTTCTGTTTCTTTTCAATAATCTTGCACACCACTTGAGGATCACAACCTCCTTCCTCGTTTCCATCGCCGTTCTTGATAACGTTAACTACCACCAATTTAGCGCCACTCTTATTCACATGTTTTATAAGAGCACTAAGTTTCTGTCCTTTTTTGAACCCTTCTTTGGTAACTAAATCTACTAATCCAGACCTTGGAACTAGTTTTTTAATGTGTTCTGGAGACTGTGGGTTAACCACGGCGTTTGAGTATAGTCTGTAAAAACATGGGGTATTAATGATGCTGGACCTCTGGCAGTTGAACGAGTTCGCCAAACAAACCCTTGAAACCAGGTTTGTAGATACAAATACGTTTTGGAATCGCATGGTTTTTTTTTTTTTTCCAAATTATTTGTATACAGTTCAAGTTGAACTTTGAAACAGCCTTTGAAAAAAAGTCGATTCTTACGAAAAATAAAAACTATATTAGGTAAGACAATGTGATAATCATGTGACACTGTTACCCGGTCTCAATTACTTTTCAATTGACCCAAAATTATCCACCACTCCAACGCAATCAACCATTAGCCAATTCCCATCAACCATTAACCAACATCCATTAGCCCTTAACAACAATGACAGAACAACCAGCCTCGACATCAATCTCAACTTCAATTTCTTCTTTTTTGGCCTTAGAACGACTAAAATCCAAATCTAATGACAACGATTTGGAAATCTTCAGCGACACTTCTAGTGATATTAGTGGATATAACGAATCTGACGCACAGGCTGAGTGGGAAGAATCTCTGCAACAAATTCAAGACGTTTTGGTGCTGATAATAGTACCTTACTTGGGCAAATATTTGGGCAGAAGGTTTGCTTATTATGGTGAGTAATAGTTACTAATCTTAGCATAATCATTAATAACACATTAGCTAATACGATATTTATTATTTTTTTTTTTAGTCTGGGCTAAATTTTCCAACTACCGATATGGCCGTGTTCCGGTCATAACCAATGAGAAAGTGTTTGCCGCAACAAGTGCATTGCAAGCTGCAATTACAATCTAATCACGCATAATCAGTTATATAATCACATGCACATCACTTGACCACCCCATTCTTTTTTTTCATTTTTCATTGATGACTCTTTTTTCATTTTTCATTTTTTTTTTTTCAATTCACGTAAAACCTATATAAATATATTGAAAATTCTCTTTATTTCTTTTTAAAAATACGAAATCTCCAATAATAAAATATTCCCAAAAGCCCATAAAAATCCCAATTGTTTTTAGTCATGTCTGAATCACTCTGGACTGAAAAGTTGGCAAGCCCAACCTTATCTGTTATTCCCACAGACTTTTCCCCATCTGATAACAAAATCGTCGAGGCTACCTATAAATGTCAAGCTCCTCAACAATTTTCATCTCAATTGGATTCCCTTTCCACCACTCTTTCTAAAGAGATCAACCATTCTGTTGATCCTTTTGATATCGCGCTTTTGGCATACATCATTCTTGTTCGTAAACTGACTGGTGATGAAGATATCTTGGTTGGATCTGATCTTGCAAATGGTGCTTTTTCAGTTGTTAGATCTCCTGCCACTCTTGAAACTTCTGTCAAGGACTCCCTTAAATCTATCGAAAGCTGCTTTGATTTGGCCAAATCCCACCCCATTTCATTGAAGTCCTTGTTGACCCATATTCAAACTAAAGACAAGCTCGACAAGGCTCCTGTTCTTTTCAACACTTCCTTTTCTCGAGTAGTTCCAGACGACTCTTTCCTCAACTGTCAAATTGCTACATACTTTGTTGACAACACTCTCTCCTTCCATTACAACTCTCTTCTCTTCAAAAAGGAGCGTATTGAGATTATGGCCAATCAAATCTTTCAAATTGTCCATCAACTTTCCTCACTTTCTCCAAGCGCTTTAAGCTTGGCTAAAATCCCAACAATACCATTGATCTCAGATCTTGAAAAACCAGTCTTACCAGACCCTACTTCTAACTTACACTGGAACGAGTTTGGTGGTGCTATACACGATATTTTTGCAAACAATGCTGACAAACATCCTGACCGGGTTTGTGTCGTTGAAACTGCCAATGAAATCAATCCTTCTCCTGATGCCAAAGAACGTGTCTTTACTTATCAACAAATTAACCAAGCTTCTAACGTTGTTGCCCACTACCTTATCAAGCAAGGAATCAAGCATGGCGATGTTGTCATGATCTATGCTTACCGTGGTGTCGACTTTGTAGTTGCTGTAATGGGTGTCTTGAAGGCTGGTGCTACTTTCTCTGCAATTGACCCTGCATACCCTCCTGCTCGCCAAAATATTTATCTTGGTGTTGCTAAGCCTAAAGGTCTTGTAGTTTTGGAAAAGGCAGGTACACTTGATCAGCTTGTTAACCAGTTCATTTCTGACAACTTGGAGTTAGTTTGCAACATTCCCGCATTGGCTTTGTTGGACGATGGTACTGTTGTTGCTGAAGGCAAGAACAAGAGTGTTGATTCTGACCTTTTTGCTTCTGTTCAAGATCTCAAGGCTAAGAGAACTGGTGTTGTTGTTGGTCCTGACAGTAACCCAACCTTGTCATTCACCAGTGGTTCTGAAGGTATTCCCAAAGGTGTCAAGGGTCGTCATTTCTCCCTTACTTACTATTTCCCATGGATGAGCCAGAGATTTAAGCTTACAGACAAGGACAATTTCACAATGTTGTCTGGTATTGCTCATGATCCTATTCAACGTGATATGTTCACTCCACTCTTCTTGGGTGCCAAGTTGTTGGTCCCTACTGCGGACGATATTGGTACTCCTGGTGCTTTGGCTGAATGGATGTCTAAACACAATGCATCTGTTACCCATTTGACTCCTGCTATGGGTCAGCTTCTTTCTGCTCAAGCTGTTGCTGAAATTCCTTCCCTTCACCACGCCTTCTTCGTCGGTGATGTTTTGACCAAGAGAGATTGTCTTAGACTTCAGAAACTTGCCAGAAACGTTTTCATTGTCAACATGTACGGAACTACTGAAACTCAGCGATCAGTCTCCTATTTTGAAATTCCTTCTGTTGAGTCTGATGCCTCATTCCTTCTTTCTCAAAAAGATATCATGCCTGCTGGCCAAGGTATGCTCAATGTCCAATTGTTGGTTGTCAACAGAAACGATGTCAACCAGCTTTGCGGTGTCGGCGAAGTTGGCGAGATTTACGTTAGAGCCGGTGGTCTTGCTGAGCACTACTTGGAGCTCCCCGATATGACTGCCAAGAAGTTTGTCAAGAACTGGTTGGTCAAGGATGATCAGTGGAAGGCTTTGGACGAATCCATTGGTGATGTTGCTTGGAAGAAGCATTGGCTGGGGTCTCGTGATAGAATGTACAGAACCGGTGATCTTGGTCGATACCTTCCTGACGGTAATGTTGAATGTTGCGGTAGAGCCGATGACCAAGTCAAGATCCGTGGTTTCCGCATTGAGCTTGGTGAAATCGATACCCACTTGTCTCGTCACCCTCTTGTCCGTGAGAATGTCACCCTTGTTCGTCGTAACAAGGATGAAGATCCCGTTCTTGTTTCTTACATTGTTCCTCAGTCTGCTGAGAAGATGAAGGAATACTTTAAGTCTGCCGAACTTCCACAAGACCCTGACCATTCTGATCCAATGGTTCAAGGTTTGGTTAAATACCGCCATTTGACTAAGGACATTCGTGATTATCTCAAGACCAAGCTTGCTTCTTACGCTGTTCCTTCTGTCATCGTTCCTATGACCAAGATGCCATTGAATCCAAATGGTAAGGTTGACAAGCCTAAACTTCCTTTCCCTGATACTGCTCAGCTCAACGCTGCTGCTCTTGTTTCTGGCTCTAATGCTAACAAAAAGGCTACCGAGTTTACTCGTATGGAACAGATTGTGAAGGAAGTTTGGTTGGACGTTTTGCCCCATCCTCATGCTATTGAACCAACTGACAGCTTTTTCGATATTGGTGGTCACTCCATTCTTGCTACAAGCATGATTTTTGCCTTGCGTAAGCGTTTGGCTACCGAAGTGCCACTTGGTTTGGTTTACTCGCACCCCGTGTTGTCTGAGTTTTCTGCTGAACTTGATAAGCTTTCTGATGACAATGAAGAGTACGATTTGGAAAAGCCAGAGAGCTCTAAGAAGGAGTTGGTCAGTGATTACGCCAAAGATGAAATCGAGCTCCGTTCTACTCTCGCCAAGAAGTACATCGCTCCCTCTTTGCCATTGTCCAAGTCTGGCAAACACACTGTCTTCTTGACTGGTGCTACTGGCTACCTTGGTTCTTTCATCGTCAACGAGTTGCTCAAGCGTACTGACATGGATATTCATATCATTGCTCAAGTTCGTGCCAAGTCTGTTGAGCATGGTTTGGAGCGTATCAAAAACACTGCTATTGGCTACGGTGTTTGGAAGGACTCTTGGGCCAGCAAGATCACTGCTTTCACTGGCGACATTGAAAAGGTTCACTTTGGTTTGGATGACAAGGAATGGAATAACCTTTGCGACTCTGTTGACGTTATCATTCACAATGGTGCTTTGGTCCATTGGGTTTACCCATACTCCACTCTTCGTGGTCCTAATGTTGTTGGTACCGTCAACATCATGGAACTCTGTGCCTCTGGCAAGCCCAAGGTGTTTACCTTTGTTTCTTCAACCTCTACTTTGGATACCGACCACTATGTTGAGCTTTCTGACGAACTTGTTAGTGAAGGCGGAAACGGTATTTTGGAAAGCGATGACTTGCAAGGTTCAGCCACTGGCTTGGGCAACGGTTATGGTCAATCCAAGTGGGTTTCTGAACAACTTATTCGTTACGCCGGTTCTAAGCTTGGCTTGAGAGGTTGCATTGTCAGACCTGGTTACGTTTTTGGTGATTCCAAGACTGGTGTCATGAACACTGATGATTTCTTGGCCCGTATGATGAAGGGTTGTGTTCAGCTTGGATCTATCCCTAACATCCACAACACAGTCAACATGGTTCCCGTTGACCACGTTGCCCGTGTTGTTGTTGCTTCTGCCTTCCATCCTCCTCAGGACTCTTCTGACGCTTCAGCTGGTGTCTCTGTTGCCCACGTCACTTCCCACCCAAGAATCAGATTCCACCAGTTCCTTGACGCACTTTCTGTTTACGGTTACGATGTCAAGATTGAGGAATACATTCCTTGGCGTGTGGCTCTTGAGAACTACGTTGTCACTGAGTCTAAAGACCATGCTCTTTTCCCACTTCTCCACTTTGTTCTAGACAACTTGCCACAGTCTACCAAGGCTCCCGAGCTTGATGATACCAACGCTGCTGCTGCTCTCAAGAGTGACGCTGAGTGGGTGAACAAAGATTACTCTAAGGGAATGGGAATTGATGTTGAACAACTTGGTGTTTACTTGGCATACCTTATCAACCTTGGATTCTTGGAGAAGCCAAGCAAGAAGGGCGAGAAGACTATTCCTGTCATTGAGTACTCCAAGGAGAGTACTGAGATGTTGTTGAAGGTCGGTGGAAGAGGTAATACCAAGGCCTAAAAATATTTAGATTATTTTTCGTATATAGAATAAAATAAATATATGTTTTTATTAATAACGTTTAATATAATAAAATATTATATGATTTCAATTATCTAGACCAATGTAGGTTCTACTTTAGTCTTTGCTAGTTTTAGATACTCATGTCTTCAATATTGACTAGATACTGTAAGCTTAAGATGTTAATTGTAAAAACCAGAATAACAATCGAGAGCTACAATGGCCACAACAAGTGATAAAAACAACCATTTTTGGGCTCATTTTGAACATACATGTTTCCTAACAATATGATCTTATCTTGATAGTTGATTTACGGCAAAAATCAATCCAAACCAAATAAAGGTAAGAAATGGCTGCTTTGGGAGGCTTCCCCTCATGTGATGAAACATCCTGGTAAAAATCCTCATTTTACACACGCGGGCTATACTACAATGATTAAAAAGTATAAATACAAGCCATTTTCCTATTCGAATTGGATTGGATTTTTTATATACATATGAGTAGCTATTAATATTTGAATTCCTTATTTTCTTTGTTGTTTCTCAAACCATCATAATGTCCGACACCGCTGACAAACATAACTAATTGACCAAAGCTGTCCCTGCTTCTGAAAACACGGTTCAACATGTCTCTAATGAAAAACCCAACCATTACCAACACGGTAAATACAATGTAACTAACAAATCAAGCAGAAGCAGATGATTTGCCAAAGCTGACCATAATACTTGACAAAGACACAAGAAGTCTAAGAAGCCTGGGTCTGTCAAAAAACATAAAAGAGTTCTCCAGACATACGACCTTTTCAAAAAGCTAGTTCGTACTGGCAAGCAGGAATTAAAATCTGACGACGACTATTTCAATAAAATACCTTCCAATAGATTTGGATCTCTTTATCTCCAATCTAACATAGCTGATATGAGACCTCATCAAAATGTTACAGCTTCAATGATTGCCGTTGGAGAAGTTGCAAAAGCTCGCGGTATTCATACCGATCTCTCCAAATTTACACTCAGACCAGCAGCCAAAAGTAGAATCTTTTTTTTTAACGCTCATGAAGAAGCTCAAGCGATCATGGAAGCTAAATTGAAGGTCAAGGTCGAGGTCTAGAATGATACAATGGAATTTTGCGAGAATACTGATTCTTGCAAAAACAGAATTTATCGGTTGCAACATATGTTCAAACAGCCTATACCCAGAAATGATTGGCATGAATATTCGGAAAAGCTTTTCCCAGACTCCAGGGTTCGAGTTTACACAAACAAAGTTGACAAATATTTTGAGAACCCTACCACATTGACACTCTGTTTTGATCCGCCTCCTATTTTCATGTGTAATAAACTCGTTATCAGATATGCCAACCCAGATCCTTTCAAGAAGGGAAAGTACAAGTATCAGAAATTCCTTGTGACACCCGTCAAGGATGGTATCTGTGATTTGCATTTTTCAGAGGAACCCGAGAAGCACACTGACATATACCCGAACTGCAGTTTGGTGTTGGATACTGAGCCTGTTCCAGACACAATCTAGCTGAGTCAGATTGTTTTCTTTTGCTATCTATTGTCGAAGAAATGATGGAATAGAAGTTTTTGTTATTGGAGAAATGAGCACCAGAAGAAACATTTTAGGCGTAGCACAGAATATATACAAAATTTGTAGTCATATTACTGAAATAGTAAATAAACGATATTCATATTTGCAAAATTAAATGCTTCAAGGGACTTGAAAATAAGGATTCTGATAAGACAAACCTTCTAATTAATTTTTTTTGAATGTAGATCACTTATTAGATAGAAGTTGCCTCGATTTACATCCTGAAATGATCAAAGGTCCTTAACTCAATCGAGACGTACACTGCTGAAGTATCGTAAAAACTCAAATAGAGATTATATCTACATGATAATTGTATTTTTAATCTACAAAATGGCCAGTTAAACTACAGACTTATATAAATCACTCACAATTGATCCCACAGAACTACGAATAGTGTCAAACCGTAAAGAACAATGAAGGATAAAGCTTGAAAGTTATATTATTGTTTTTTCTTTGCAAAAAACAAATATCATAACTACCCATTTGACACAATAAAAATAATATAAATAAATAAAACAAGAAAGAGAATTAAGATAAATACAAAGCGAAAGAAAAAAAAAGTATCAAAGCTCAAAATAGACATAGCACAGTAAATGATGCCAACTCATATTCAAGTAAAGCGACTCTTGATAAGAATGGCTAAAATACCCATGCTATATAGTTCTATAGCCCTTGAGTAAACCCAATTCAAATCCAATTCGAACAGCATTTGAAGCAATAACATAAATCGGTCTCAATAGCTGGTTAGATACAATCGTTGGATCAAGAGTATTCTTTAACCCAAAGAGCACTGATATATTCGTCATTTCTGGCTGTTGGATAAATCAGCACTGCAACCATACTCATAGAAATCAAAATGATCCAGTAAAAGACAACAACCACAGGAGAGTAGCTGCTTTCAATGAGCCCAAAGTTTGCCAATTGGTTATACGCTTCTTTAGTTCCAAGTCTAAAGTAATTGTTAGTAACATATCCATAAATGCAAAAAAAAAAACAAAGGGAAATTGAAAAAATAACTTACGTTCTTCCAAACATGATACCGCACCAAAGCACACACATGATACACGAAAGGCCAGTAAAACAAACTCCGCACAACAAAATCCTGTCGCGTGAATGGAATATGATACCCAAGCACGGCATCTGAAAAATAAAAGCTAGGCCTACAAACCCAGCAGTCGCCAAAGTGAAAGCAGTCCATGAAGTGCCGACGTACTTCTGCGCAAGTGACAAAATATTGATTTCTCCTGTAACACCGCTCCCGCCGTTGATGACTCCGGAAGGTACATTGTGAAGACTGTCAATGTTGTTGGTGCTTGTGCAACGAAACTGGTCTTCGTGCTTTGTGCAAATAGTTTTTATTGATGTGTAGACTTCCACGCTGTGTAAGATTTCGGTGTAGGTGTTTGTGCCGGTTGGGTAGCTTGTCAGATTCAGTAAAGGGTTGGTCTGATTGTATGACAGCTTTAAATGGTAAATTCCTCTGAACCCGGGATACATTCCAATAGCGTTAAATACTATGATAAATTAGTTATGTTTCTTATGATTATTATTGAGATCGTGCAATTAATATTCTTACATAGCAGAAGCTCAGAGATGGCGAGAAAAATTACCATCAGCAGTCTAGGGAGAGGACGAACACCAACGACGTCAAAACTTGTTCTTTTTTTTTCGTCTGACATGGTGAATAAATATATAGTTTACTAATGTAGGATTCTATTGAGGTGAAATATATAAATATGTTGAAAATAAATGGTAAATTAGTTTGAAAACCTTTCGGGTTATTTCCAAGTATATATAAAGAAAGAAAGCTGGTAACATGGTGGTACAAACAAACAAGAAGTATAGTTATCAGTATGGTGGTTTCTAAGTTTTTTGAAAATAAATCCATTGCGGTGCTGGGCATTTCAATAAAATGCTAAACGTCAATTGTAAAAAGAATGCGCAAATATGTCTGCCATTGAGAATAAATACAAAAAAATCAACAGATACGCATTAAATTAAGAATTCCCCAGTATTTACATACTTCTGGATGAAACAGTCACAGAATCCCACAAACTCTTAAAATAAACAGCGTGGCTAGCCAGGAATCGAGAAAAATGCTATAGAACTAAATAAAAATAAGGAAAGCGACGCTGAACGAAAAGGAAAGCATATGTAAATCGGTTAAAATCTTAGATCCGTTCTCGTTTCTTAGTTGAAAATGGCTGGTTTTTGCCAATAACCAAACTAGGTATCACCAAACCTCAAAAAGTTAAACGCATATTACGGCTTTGCCCAACGATATAGCAGATCCACCACACTTTCTTCGTCTTATCCTACATTCACTGCTCATTCTTGAAAAAAAACAAAAAAAACAAAAAAAAAAATTTCTGATGGAATGATGCTTGTTTGTGAACTAAAACTAGTGGAAAAATAAAAAACAAACAACTAGCCTAGTATCAAACCATCATGCGGCTGTATCTCATGGGTATGAAACTAACGCCTGGGCGGGTTTACAATTGATATCAAATGTTTTATAGATATATCTATGCTCTAAACATCGAGAAATGAAAAAAAAACATACAGCCACCGAATTAGAAAAAAATAGTTTCATGTTTATTCCGGACTAAAATATTTTAAGTTTTTGTTTAGGTGTATGCTTATCTTGACTGCGAATATAATATTTGATTGTAGTTTTGGATCCAAAACATTGCCACACTGTGTAATAATGAAAAGATATAAACAATCTAACAAATGTTGGCCATGAGATTTGGTATCCCAGACTTGTGTTTTGGTAATTCCAAATGATTTTGTTTTTTCGAATCAATAAAATTACCAAGAAACTCATCAAAATCTTAATAATAGAATCTTCAAAAGGTAGTTTACAATTTTAATTATTAGTATATTAAATCTATAAAAACTAGAAAAATTAAAATTAAAATTAAAATTAAAATCAAAACAGAAATAGTAAGCACATAAAAGTCATTTGTTTTTAAATTCATCATCGATACATTTTTTCGAAATTCGCCTCGCTTCGCCACTTGGTACCCCATATCTTGATAGCAAAAATCAAAACAGACGAGACCCCTGCCAAAATCGCCAAAAAGGTGTACATCCAGCCATAGCCCATACCCTTGGCCATTGGCGCGTTGATGAAGGTCGAGATTGCAGCTAGCGAGAATCGAACAAAGTTATTGATGGCGATACCCGAAGAGCCTCGTCCCGGCAGAGCGTCGACCAAGTAGGTGGCTGCGGTTCCCATCACTACCATTGATGACAAGCCAAAGAAAAAGGTTGCGACTAGTGGAATCATCCAGTGAAGTTTGTAATAAGCTGTCCAGCCAAACATGACCAAAGAGCAGGGATATATAAACATTGCCATATAAAAATGTTCAGCAAACCGTGATTCTGCGTTAAAATACCCCAAAAGTGCTTTTTCACGACGCACAACTTTGTCGCTGTATCTACCAGAAAGGATAGTCGAGATTACGTATCCAACAGAATTGGGAATATAGGTCAAACCAACAAACACAGAACTAAAATTGTATGGAGGAGCACTGTACAGAGCCTCCAAGCCAATATTCAAAAAGTAAAGCGTTGAGAATACAATAGAACCATATATAATCGTCAATGCTACTGGAGGATACGTGAAAAACTTGAAAGACTTTAGAGGTCTCACAAACAGCCAAAACAGTTTTTGCTTCAAGTCCAGAGAATTAAAATCAACTTGAGCTGAAGCGCTCATGAGTCGACGCTCTTTTTCTGATGCCGTCGTTTTCATTTTTTCAATAGCCTGCAGAGTATCGATTTGGGATTCAATATCACTTTTGTACTGCAAGTTCCTGGTGTGCTGGCCTGTTTCTTTGAGCGCCTTGTTAAACTTGTCAATATCGTTTTCATCAACAGCTTCTTCGTTGAGTATTTGGTCATTAGGATTATTTTCATTGTATTGAGAAATTGCATTAGCCCAAACAGCGTCTGTCTCTGGCGTGTGAGAAGGAGCAGGAATTATTGGAACAAATGAATCTCCGACATTTGTGTTATCAAGGTCATCAGTAGTCAAATAGCTCATTTGTTTTGAAAGTGAGTGACTACAGGCTCTTATTGATCTTTGGTATTGTTGGCTCTTTTCGATCTTTGTTGAGCTTACAGATGGAGATCGGCCCCAACTATTGTCAGTATTTGGTACGCCGTCTTGAGGTATAGAAAGATTATTAGCACCATTGGGTACCGAAGGATTGCTGGTTGACTTTTCTGACACAGCCTGTTCACTTGAAGCATTTTTCTGCGAAGAAGAACCTCTTTTCAAAAGAGTTTCAGGAACAAACAAAACGACCAAAGCAAAAATTACTCCAGAGATGATCACCAAAAACCATTGGGTACCTCTCCAACCCCAACGCTCAGCGATCAAACCACCAAAAATAGGACCGACCAAAGGGCCAAGAAGCGGGCCAAGGTAAAAGTAGCCCATTGCTCGGCCTCTTTGGGTTGGAACAAAGATATCAGAAAGAGTTCCAGCTCCTACTGCTTGGACAGAAGCAGCACATCCACCTGCCAAAAATCGACACACCATGAGTGCGCCAATCGTCTTGACAAGAGAACAACCGATGAGAAAGCAAAAATATGCCGAGAATGAGATGATGTAGGTACTGCGGCGACCAAACTGTTCAGAAAAACTTGACCACCAAATAGGGAAAATTGCTAGCGATAAGACGTATATACCGTATGAGATGTTGACGATACTTTTTGTCGAGTGAAGGCTGGACTCAACATCATCAATGGCAGGCAGAAAAACGCTACCACCCATAGGACCAACAACAGCTGCGAAAGAAATAATAGACAAAAGACAGTATTTTGTAGAAGTTTCATAATCTAGCGGGTTTACTCGCTCAGGAATCAAACAAACTAGTGAAAACAGTCCTCGGCGATCTTTACGAGGAACAAATTCTGGGGCATTAGTACCGTTATTAGCATTGCTGCTACTTTGTGTTTCAACAGAAACGCTAGTACTAGCGTTTAGATTATTAGGGTTTGGATCATATCTCTTAATAGGCTCTTCATAGTCAGAGGCATGAATAGAAACAGGGCTTTTAAAGCTGTGTTCACTCGTAGAACTGTGTGAGTGCAGAGAAGCTGAATCTTTTACAGATTCTGATTGCTGAGGTTCCATAGTTGATTTAACAGAGAATATAAGTTTGAGCAAACTTTGTCGTTTTGTATTTTTTCCTCCACAAAAAAAAAATAAAGACGTTTGTTGAATAGTCGAAAGTTAGCCGGGCCAATACTGATTGAAGGGCAAGGCTGTTTGGTTTAAAGATGAGAAGACTGAATATTCAAAAAAAAAAAAGAAAGAAAAGTATACCGTAACCTTGTGCTTATATATAAAATAGGTTCATACGAAATCAAAAACGGAAGCTTTGATCCAGTGTACGGCGCTGGATATTTGGGTATTATGAAAAGGTTGGACCAAAACAAGTCTGTGACGTAGTTTTTGGGATGAGGAACAACGTCATAATGGCAATTCTATGTAATCGATTATTTAGTCAGCCAATAACTGGGCAATGATGGATGGAATAAACGGCGCTGGGCAGAGGTTGGCCAACGCTTTTTTGGTTTCCGAAACAGTGCATGAAAGCCAAGTCTTGAACAGTATTCTACGCCCTGGAAACTCAACGGTTTTGAGCATGCAATACGAGTTCAGGCACTGATCCTTCGATGGTTGAAAATACCTTGTTTGACGCATACCCCAAACCCTTATCAAGCCTGGCCTTTATCTGTACATGGATTGATAAACAACACACTCGGACTACGGCGTTGACATTGAATATTGGCTT